>JAULBS010080378.1:0-19272 GCA_032355785.1 Symmetromphalus regularis | reverse complement strand
TATAATTATGCTGACATAATATTGGATTGCCTATAATTTTACAAATGCTGAAAACGGTTTTAATGTAAACAGGTCTTACAAAAGTTTTAAAATACCCACTTCGCAGAATGAGCTTTTAAAAACAGACATTTGAAACATCACTTTAGATAAAGTGAAAGTATCTTGGACAGCATGAAACGAAAAAAGGAATCTGGAAGTGTTAATATAAAAAAAAAGCTAACTAGCTGACATTGAATGTTTTCTACATTTTCTTTTGTGTTTTGTTGTAATTTTGAACTAAAAATTATGTATTTAAAACATAATTCAACGTACCTTTGAGGTAACCCGCGGTCTGCTCAAATATAATTCACGTAACCAAACTATGGGTTACCTCTAGGTAAAAACCATGTGAACCGACTTCTGGTTATGTTAGATTACGAAATATTGTCCCCTGTAACCAACAATATGGCATCAGTAAACATGACTGACAAAAACAAGCAACAATAACCATACAAAAAAAAAAAAAATATTTTGTTTTATGTCAAAAGCAACCACAGTACATTATGGTTGATTAGAGCTAAAAATCTATTAATAGCTATAACCATCCACTCATGTGAAATGGCAAAACCTCTACCCACGGTAAATAGCAAACCTTTACAAAAGATAACTGATAAACACTCTGTATACAGTAGATATATTTTCTCAAGAACGCTTGATCTTTTACATGTATTTCAGATAGAATAAATATTTTAAAATTTAATGCAGATTCTATATTTTTCCAGTTACATTTTATGTTTTCAAGATTTTTAATAAAGATATTTAAAATTTTCAGGTACTGCTTGCCTCAGCTGTGTGCAATAAGACTGGAAAAGGTGTGTATTATTTGAATTTTCTTTGTTGCAATTAATCAATTGAAGTTATGCATGTTGACTGGGGATATAGACTACAATTTCCAAAAAAGAGGTAATGAACTTGTACTAACCTTCACTGCTGTTTTTGGTTATTTTGAACTTCCAAGTCAACCTCATACTAATAAATAAGTTTGGAATAGTATTGGTTTTATAACCTAAGTCATTAAAAAGTTCAAACTTTTGTGAGAGCTAAAATTAAATACTATATTCTTAGAGTGGGTCTCCATATTTTGTCACCAAAGGAAGCAACTCTTTTTAAAATGAGCTAAAAATAATTTTAATATTTTCCATTTTTAAAAATGAAGTTAAAAAAATTGGCCGTATTTAACACAAAAAAATTCCCTAGTTTCCCATCCTGCTGTATAGCCCTCGACATTAACGGTGGCCCGATTGCCCGACACCCCCTTTTTAGGTCGTTGGGCCATAAGGTTTTATAAAATACTGGCCCGACGGGCCAACAGATGTTGAATCATCGGACCATCGCTCAGTTATGGTATATCAAACCCTGTCATTAATTCTCAAAAACCCAATAAAACACAGACACTTTTCTGCTTCTTGGCCACCATCTGTTTTATTTGGATACCTTATATGCAAACATTTTCGTAATAAAATATACCGCAAAAATTGTGCATTTGCTGATAGTGCCGCGAACGTATTTCCGGTTTGGCTGTGATCACTGTACCGTAATGCATTCAGCACATTATCTCGAACATCACAATTCTTATTTACATTAGTATACTGGTATGGAATATGTTTATCTTCCTATTTGTGAAGCGTATTCCCTCTACCCCATTTCAAAATTATGCAGAATTACAGTCATATTAAACACCGCACTTTACGGTATTTAGCGCCAAGTTACAAGCACGGTCACGTGATAAGCGACATTTGGTACTAACGTGGATTTCAGTTTTGTTTTTACAAAGATTAGGCCAATATGTGATTATTCAACAATAATTGTGAATTATATTCTTAGTTAATCTCAACGGAAACGTCTAAGTACTATCAGTATAACACTATTTGTAATGGCATCCATCATATGCGTGTGTTCAATTGATACAATGTCTTAACTGAAATACATATAACACGTGTATAGTGTGCCGAGAATGTCTAAGTGTACAAATGAAACTATAACTGAAAGGTGTTTGGTAAATGTTATTTAAACAAAATCAAAAATTATTTGGGGACACGGTCGCAAAAATGTAAAATGAAAGCTCGATAGTGAATGTTTTTAGCCGCAAAAATATTTTCATATACTGTATTCCTCCTGTGTTATCGGTTCCTTCCGAATCGAATCGGAACATTTCGTTACTTTCCGTTCAGCTCCTGTGTAATGACCTCTGCCACACAAATCTAATAAACATAAGTAATTGCTAATAAATTTACATTGATTAACAATTGTCGCAAATCAAAATTTTAAAACTAACTTTTCCGAGTAGGGGGGATTTCCGGGACCAGTAACTTTACAAATCCACTGGCCCCCTGGGCCAGTGGTGCAAATATCTTAATGTCAACCCCTGCTGTAAAATAGACCTTGTTTTCAGCTCTACTTTTATAATACACAGTGGCAAATGTTTTTTAAATGTTTATTAGCATGAACTCCCACTTTACATTATGTTGATAAACCCTCGTGGCACAAGTGTATCATTAAATATATATGTTCAAACAAACACCAAGTTAATCGGCAGTTTGATGGGAGGGAGATTTATATTAGTAAGAGGAGAAAGCAAAAGAGGAAGAAGAAAAAATGGTTTAGCTCTATCTGGCAGATGTTTCAAAATAATGATCATCAAAGGCCGTGGTATGTGCTGTCCTGTCTGTGAGACAATGCATATAAAAGATCCCTTGCTGCTTATCGGAAAGAGTAGCCTATGTGGCAGCAGCGGGTTTCCTCTACAGACACATGTCTCAGAATGACCATATGTATGACGTCCAACAGTCGATAAGATAAAAATCAATGAGCTTTAGAGGCATTCTTAAATAAAACAATTTTTTTTTTCTTCATAGTGATGAAAGAAATATTACGATTAATATGTATTAGTTTAGTAACAATTTAATAATAATAACCATTAAATAATAAATATAATAGTAGTAGGAATGATAATAATTAAAGCAGATGCAAATGTTGGGACAGGTGTTTAACATTGCATATATCTCTATTTTCAGCCATCATATCCCGCCAGTTTGTCGAGATGACTAGATCTCGAATTGAGGGACTGCTGGCTGCATTTCCCAAGTTGATGAACACTGGTAAACAACACACATTTGTTGAAACTGAGAGTGTGCGATACGTCTACCAGCCACTAGAGAAACTGTATGTTCTGCTCATTACAACTAAAGCCAGTAACATTCTTGAAGATCTCGAAACACTCAGATTGTTTGCCAAAGTGGTGAGTATATAGTTTATCTGGCATTTTGTTTGAATATAATCTAACCTTTATTTTTTAACTCCCCCAACTCCTCCCACCGTTGCTGGTGCACATGTTAAGCTGTCAAACTCACAGCTGGTAGGTACTGGGATCAAATATCAGTTGAGGCATTGGATTTTTAATCCCTGGTGGCTCCAAACCAGGATGAATATCCTGATGTGGATATGGTCGAAATTCATTTTATGGAATGAGAAGCAACCGTTGCTTCTCAAATTTGAATCTGGAGGCAAATACTATAACATGAGAAGCAGTTCTAGAAATTGGAGTCAGAATTAAAGTCTTTATTACACATATAGTGTAACTTTTTTTGCCTCTCACTTAAGACTAACACAGATAAAACATTTATATTATTAATTCTGAAAATGAAGAATTCTGGATATTTCTGGAATACTCTAAAAATTAAAATGGAAGGCAAAAACAGCTTGTCAAACTGATTACCAGAAAGCATACTGTGCGTTTTGAACAGGATTTGCTTCCTGCCTCCAGTAAATTTCAAGCCTTGATTAGTTTGATACTTAGAAAACACTGAGTAAGTGAATGCTCTTTTCATAATGACATTGACTTAATATTTTCATTACATATTTTGTAACATTCTTAAATTATTTTAAATTATAAAAATATTTTACTGCACGCTAATAACTGGTAGTGAATTCTAATTATTTGTTTTTACAGATTCCCGAGTATTGCCGTAACATGGAAGAAGTAGACATTGTAGATCAGTCGTTTTCTTTGATATTTGCCTTTGATGAAATAGTGGCACTGGGTTACAGGGAGAACGTCAATCTGGCACAGATCCGAACGTTCACCGAGATGGACTCACATGAAGAGAAGGTGTTCCAGGCTGTTAGACAGGTGTGTAGTATCTCACAATAAGGAGCGGGATGTAGCTCAAATGGTAGCTTGTCTGCCTGTGAACTGGTCGGTCATCGCTCGATCCTTCTCAGTGGACCCTTTGCATTCCAACCAGTGGTCCACAACTGGTTCATCAAAGGCCGTGGTTTATCAGAAAGAGTAGCCTATGTGGGGGCAACGGGTTTCCTCTAAATACATATGTCTAAAATGACCATATGATTGATGTCCAGATAAAAATCAATGTGCTCTAGAGGCAAATCGTTAAATAAAACAAACTTTACTTTATCTCACAATAAAGCCTGATGTAGATTAATGCTAGCGTATTTGCATATGGTGATACCCATTGGATTGATGGGTGTCATTTCAGTGAGTGGTCCACAACAGGACATGCCTTTGAATAAGCGGGTTGTCATCATGGGAGCAAATCCGGGTTGAGCGGGATAACCTCCATTTTTGGATGGGGGAGGCGGGAGATGCATATATATAATTTGCTTCGAAAAATTGAAATTAAAATGCCTAAATAATAATCTTTACCTGGATTTCTCTCTATTGTATCAATGAAACACTTAACCATGTGGTCTTAGCTCAAGTATACCGAAGTACACAGGGGGTCTATAATGGTGTCAGTCCTATAAGGATGATGGGGAGGGACACCAATTTTAATTTTTGCCATTATAATTTGGTCTTAAATAACTATCCAATATTAAAAATCTGTATTCGTTCGTGTAGGTTTTTAAAATTGCTTTTCATCTCAAATGGAGGGTTTGTTTTTGTAGACACAAGAGAAGGAAGCCATAGATCACATGAGACGGAAGGCGAAGGAGATTCAGCAGAAACAGCGGGACATGAACCGAGGTTCTCGCAGTGCTGGTTACGGACAGGGGGGCTTTGGTAGCAGCTCGTACAAAACCGACTTCACATCAATGGATAATGCCCCTGCTGAACCCCCCAAACCTACATACACAGCTGTTAGGTAGGTCACTGGGAATGTCTATACTTTGTCTTCCAGTAATTACAGTTATAAAATACGTAACATGTTTCTTTAATTTCCAAAACCATTTTGTTCTACTTTTATATCTAGAAACAGGCTGTTTGTCATTTGAGGAATTAGCGGTTGCTTAATTTTGTTTAACGTTATGGCCCTTGCTGTGCAAGATTCCTGTTGATTCTACTGGATGTCATTTATTGAATTAAAAGGATCCTCTGTGGTCCAGTGGTAGAACACCGGACTGTCAAGCTGAAGACAGTGGTTCAAAACTCATTGGAGGCTGGCTCACATTTGACCATCAAAATTTCTAAATGTTTGACATCCAATAGCCAATGATTAATAAATCTATGTACTCTAGTGGTGTCATTAAAATTTGTTTATTGAATTTTGTTCTGGTTTTTCCCTGGACAATACTGAGTCTACAACAAGTGACAGAAGGGTGATAATTTTAGGATGTCTAGGGACTTGCTGCATTATTATTGGACCAGTCGCATCATTAAAATCCCTAAGCCATGTGTTATATTGTAAAATTGTATTTTTGGAGTTATGCCCCTTGACGTGTTGCATATTTATTTTGAATTGTAAGAATAAATTGTTTTGCTGTTCCAAGATTACCATATCTGGTTGTAATTGTAAAAGTGTTTTGGTTTTCAGTAAACCTGTTAGTAGCGGAAAAGCTCTTAAACTCAGCACAAAGAAGAAAGATGTTGATACCTTTGTTGGACAGCTCGAATCTGAAGGAGAAAGTAAGAACATAAATTTATAAATTATTTGTCAAAGATTTGTAATTCCTTGGATAAATAATTCTGTTTTATGTTTTAAATCGGTGAAAGTTGCTGCAGATCAGACATATCTTCTGTGGCAAAGAATAATGTTTTTACTTGACATTTCATTCTGCGTAAGACACTTTAAAATATGTGAACTGTGACGGTGATTTAATACAAAAACAAAACTAAAGCAACTCTGGCGATGGTCAAACAAAATGATGCAAGCAAATTTTCAGAGGCTTTTGGATTTTTATCTCTTATATGTTTGATGATTTTCTTGTTTACCTATTTCTTGAATTTAATTTTTGTATTTTCAGAAGTTGTATCATCAAAGAAGGTGGTTTCTAATTCTGTATCGAAGATCGCCACACCTGTAGCTAATCAAGAAAGGTAAGAGAAAATGGAATAAATGTGTAAGGGGTGTTGTTTTCTTTTATAAAAGAAAATCACTTGGTGATGAAATAGTTAGAAGCCTGCATTACGTTCAGGACAGGTTACCCATTGCAGGTTCCAACCGTCCTCACTGGTTTTAAAATGGTGAGTCTCAGTGGTCCAGCGGTAGGACATAGGACTCTTTAGTTGAAGATAGTGGTTCCAAACCCATTGGTGGCTGGCTCACACTTGACTACGTGTCAGAATTACTGAATGTTTGACTTCCAATAGCTGATGATTAACAAATCAGTGTGCTCTAGTGATGTCGGTAAAAACACAAATACACTTTTAAAAAATGTTTTAAAATGATCCTGACGTTTTTTATTTGTTCCAAATGTAATTTGTTTTAATTTAAAGCACCGTAACTATTCTAGCAAGTGTCTGGTGGCTATTTGGTCCTGAATTTAAGCTAGTTTCAGCAACCAGCTTCACTTAACAAAGTTTTATGAATTCAACCTCTGATTAGCTTTTTCCATTCCAACCAGTGGTCCACAACTGGATCATCAAAAAATTTGCTGTCCTATCTGTTGGAAAATGCATATAAAAGACCCCTTGCTGCTTATCAGAAAGAGTAGCCTATGTGGCAGCAGCAGGATTCCTCTAAAGAAATATGTCAGAATAACCATATATTTGACGTCCAGTAGCTGAAAATCGAATGTGCTCTAGAGGCATCGTTAAATAAAACAATAGTGTGACCCCTAATAGTCAATGTTTACTTTTGTGCTGGGAGGTCGTTAAATAAGTACTATGCTAACAAGTTTCTGGTGGCTATTTGGTCCTGAATTTAAGCCAGTTTCAGCAACAAGCTTGGCTTAACAAGGTTTTATGAATTCAACCTCTGGTTGGCTTTAAACTATTTTTGTGTTACAGTTGCCTTGTTTTATTGCAGCATCCACGTTGTAGTGGAGGAGAAGATATCGCTGACGGCGGGGCGTGACGGAGGGTTGGAAAACATGGAGGTTCACGGGATGGTGAAGTTGAAAATAACAGATGACAAGATGACTCGCGTGAAGATCAACGTTATTAATAATGATGATAAAGGAATTCAGATACAGGTATGATTTTTAGTCGGGTCAGAAATATTAATTAGTTCAGTATATTTAATCCTTGCCCGTCCTTCCAGCCACTTACAGTGAAACTAAAATTCCAGCGGTCTCAGTGTTTAGTAATCACCGGTTACCGATACAAAAATAAACAAAGATTGCAGCCAAAGCACATGTTTACAATTCAACTTAAAATAAAACAAGTAATTTGGTTTTAAAACATTATCAAACTTAAATTATAACACACTCAACATTAAACAAGAACATAAAATAACATTTTATCGTTATCTACGCTTTGAAGCGTGACCGTTGATTGATCGTATCAAAAACTCGAAAAAGTTGGAAATCTGGCCACAAGTTTAGTCAGGTTTAAACTTTAATTTTTCACAGGTTCTTAATTTCAAAAGTCCGCCAACCCAGTACAGAAAAGTTGGAGAAGACTGATAGTAATGTGATTATTATCTGGACATGGAACTTTATTTTATGGTTGATGTTGCTTGGTGTATATATGCAGAATTAATTTTTTTTTGAAATGTTAAATAAATACCTATGATTTCCATTTACAGGAATATTACAGGATTTCGATTTCCAGATTTTTGTTGAAAAGTAAACCCCATAAACATTAAAGATCAAAACTGTGTGACTACATTTTACTCTTACGATAATGTCTGTGTTTTTAAATTGTTTTCAGACTCATCCCAACATAGACAAAAAACTATTTCTGGCATCATCATGCGTTGGTTTGAAACACCCGGAAAAACCCTTCCCTCTCAACACAGACATCGGAGTCCTCAAGTGGAGGTTTCAGACCCAGGACGATTCCTTCATGCCACTGTCCAGTAAGTGTCATTGCTCAATTTAATACTTGTTTTAATACTCTTAAGACCCATGATGATTCCTTCATGCCACTGTCCAGTAAATGTCACTACTCTATTTAATGAGAGCAGTAGTGTGTTCATCTGTGAAGTGGTCCATCATTGGATCGATCCTTCTCAGTAGACCCATTTGGCAGTTTGGGCTATTTTCCGTTCCAACCAGTGATCCAGAATTGGTTCATCAAAGGTGTGGTATGTACCTATTCTGTCATATAACAGACCCCTTGCTGCTTATCGGAAAGAGAAGCCTATGTGGCAGCATTGGGTTTCCTCTAAATACATATGTCAGAATGATCATATTTGACATTCAATAGCTGATGATAAGATAAAAATCAATGTTCTCTAGAGGCATCGTTAAATAAAACAAACTTTACTTCTACTACTCTATTTAATACTCTTAAGAATCAAGACGATTACTTGATGTCAATGTTCAATAAAAGTTCAGTTAACTATAGAGGTTCCTACAGCGGCCGTCATGTCATTTTCATCAGAATTGTTTCCCTTTGCAGCTATTTGGAGACTCACTAGAATATATGACATTCTTACCAAAATTGCTAATTCTAGCTTTATTTGTGTAGAATGTTTTAATGGTGCAGGTAATAAAATTAATATTATTCACAAATGATTTATCACTATTACATTAACCTGAAACAGAACAATGGAGAACGAAGTGGAGAAAGTTTGTTGAATTTCTTAGTGTCTATTAGACATGTTTGCAGTTCTAATTTGGCACACAAAGGGAGATAACCCACTCATCTTACATAATCTTTTGTCTGCATTGAAAAAATATCAATGAATTATTCTGTAGTTAACTAAAGCAATGTTTTTCTTTGATTATTTATGAACCATTTTGACTGAAGGATGATAGAACAAATTTAATATATAATGGTGCGTAATCAGTACATAAACGTTTGTTCTGTTTAACAACGCCACTAGAGTATACTGATGTATTAACCATCGACTATTGAATGATAAACATTTGATAATAGTATGAGCCTACTTTCAACGGGTTTTGAAGCAGCTTGAGAGTCCAATGTCGGACCACTGATGCTCACCTAGTATGTAAAAGATGTTCAGCGTTATGCAAAGGGAACATCTTATAGTAGTGGCATTATCTGTTTTTTTTATTTCAGTTAACTGCTGGCCATCCGAAAGCAGTAGTGGGTGTGACGTGAACATAGAATACGAGTTGGAAAAACCAGAGTTAGAATTGGAAGATGTAGTAATATCTATTCCTTGTCCGTGAGTATCCAGTGTAATAGTAATACAGGGCACGATATTTCATGCGAACCACTGTTATGTTTGCAGGCCCATTTACGCAAAATTAAATTTATGCGAACCAGCAAATTGGTTACGTCGTGAGCTGTAGGCACTCAGAAATTAAAACTTGCAAACTTAAAGATTTCAGGACATTCTACTAGTATTACGACAAATGTTTTAGACTGATTTTTAGATACTTGATGTGCAGCAAACCAGTATACAATGTTATATTGCAACAGTTGTAACGTGCAGCCAGTCTAAACTAAAATGCTCAGTTTAGAGTCAATCCAAAAGTTTTAATGAACTGTTGCTGTTTTATCTTTAGTAAGGATAGAAATTAATGCTCGCCCCCTCACCTGAGGGGAGTAAAAAATGCTGTGGGTGAGTACATTCTTACTAACGTTAGTCCCCTGGGTCAGTTGATATTTTTTTTCTTTGATCAGAAATGACCAACCTTTCTGACTGAAAATATACTAAGAGAAGTAACTCTTGTTAGAAAAATGTGAACTTAAAAACTATTTGTATTCTGTACAGGTCGGGTGCTGGTTCACCTGTGGTGGGAGAGTGTGATGGTGATTACTCGTACGACACTAGAAACCGAATATTACAGTGGAGTTTACCAGTCATAGACGCAAGCAACAAATCCGGAAGTATGGAATTCTCAATAAATGGTCACCCTGACGACTTCTTTCCCGTCAATGTGTCCTTTGTTTCCAAGAAACCCTACTGTGATATACATGTAAGTATTGTCTAAATATTTATACTGAGCAAAAACAAAATAGGTATCATGGAATATTTGTTCACATTGTTTTGATGGGTAGCATGGAATTCTCAATAAATAAGTTCCTTTACTTAATTGTTTACAATATAATAATCACTTGTAACCTACTTAATTAGTATTAAATGTTTTAATGTTCATTCTGTTTTGTATTTTTGAAAATACTGAATTGTCGTGGTGTTCAACAAGACCACTTGAGTACAGTGATTTATTAACCATCTTGGTTTATTAAGTGTTGTGATAATTCGTGAAAAAAACTAAAATAATTTTTTTTTACATGCTACATTATTAATTTTATTGTGTTTTTAGGTCACAGACGTGCGGTTTGTGGATGATAATCAGACCGTCAAGTTCTCAGATGAGGTTATATTCTATGTAGAAAAATACGAGATCGTCTAGGATAAACTTGTTGCGTGACGATGGCTTAAGTTATTTTTTGCAGCTCTTTTTAACGCTCACTGTGGTTACGAACTCCTGTTTAAGATGACCACTGTGCTACAGTCAAAAGATTTTAAAGTATTTTCAACATGTTGTACTACAAAAAAACTGCCTCACACTTTTCAAGATGAACGCTGAACCACGTGGAGACGAGATGCAGCAGTTTGTTGTGTCCAGAATTTCTCTTGGAGGTAGGATAGATCACATGTTCACTTGGTCATATGAGTGTTACATGATTGAGGATCAATATTTGAGCTGCAGGAGTTACGTAAGAAAATAGTACCCCTGTGTCGTTAGCGTCCACCTTCTGTGATGCTTCTGGGGCAGGGGTTAAATATTTAAAATAGGAATAAAGAACTGTTAAATTTATATTTATCATATATGTGTGAGGAAAAAGTTTCTCTGTTTCATATGTTGTAGTTCTCTAGTGTCGCTCAGAGAACAAGTAGGGAAAGAATATATAAATTAAAAAAATGGACAGGTATAAAACTGCATTTATATCTGCACGTTTTGGATTAATGACTGTTCTCGTGAAAATGTTGTTAAAACGATAACGATGATGGAGTGTAAAGAATAAATGCTGACGATAAAACATTTTGAACAACTTTTCATAATCACATTTCTAATGCATGTCTTATATAATTATAAGTTAATATCACATTTGTCTGGTTGAGTGAGCGTTGATGGGAAATGATTTAATTTTTTTATCTCTACACTGAAGCAATTGGTGTTGTTTTCGTACACCTAGCTTTAGTGCATATCTATGAGTGTCTGACCAAGTTTAAATGTGATACACGGTTGTTTGGGAATTTTTTTTACTATCTATTATTTAAACATTTAGTTCTGACTCTATTCTCTAATGTATTTGACACTTCAGTAAACTCTACCAGGTTATTCTTCAAAGCTACTTGATAAGTTTATTATAGGCAAGTCTTCTTGTTCAGTTTGATATGCTGCTTTTATAACCTCAGATGAACTGCTTCAATGAACCTCACTATCAGCTGGAGGTCGGCAGAGCTCTCCCATAGCTTTTCTTTGAAGGTTGTTTCCTGTGGCCAGGTCTTCTGAGTTTAGTCTTACATAATGCTGGAATGCTCAACCCCAGAAATTACCCGTGGCAACTAGAAATGCCGTTGAGATTGCCACAATTTTTCATTCTCCGTGACAATTTTTTGCTGCAGACTAAATTGATTTTTTTTTTCAAAGTGTATTTTTGTTTAAATTATTATTAAAAATAAAGTATACTTCACTAAAAATACCATGGACAATTGGACACTATTTCTTAACAGCATTTATTTTACCGTGGACATTTTCTTAATTGCAGGTGTGGTTGCTATGATGCTCAGGACCCAGTGATGGGCTGTGGGTGCATCTCGATAGATATATTTGAGCATATTCATTAACCACATATTGTGTACGTGTCACATTTCCTTTACAGGGTTTCCATTACATTCAGTCTATCATACTCTTGTCTTTTGTGGGGATTTATAAGTAAGTGATTGCCTGAAAATGGTGTTTCTGCTCTCACCATTTGTCATGTAAAACATGTACAATGGATTTTTCTCCTGTTTCCAACTGATGAGCAGGGATGAGAATGGCAAATGAGAAACACAACAGAACATTTTAAAAATACATATAGAGGCCAGGGAGCACCGTTACTGGCTATATTTCATGTTAAAAAGCATTGGCCCACTGTAATTATGTCGGCCAATCAAAATCGCGCTTTCTTAGCTGCCTGAGATCGAGCTCTTTTTCATTGCTTAGAAGAGAAACGGGTTGGGGGGTGTGGGGGGTAAATGAACCTCACTACCCTCAAAATTATCATCGGATTTAGGCATATCACGAGAATGATCCTGGGAAGATAAAATATGCCACATATTGCAAAAAAATTTCATCCCAGGACAAGGATTGTGACGTTATTTCTTAACTTCTAACCACGTTTCAAAATCTAGAATTACACATATATTTCTTTTTTCATCTCGTGTCTTGTAATATAGTTTAAAAAAAAGTCTCAAAACAAAAAGATTTCACAACAGCCATTGAAATAATTCATACATCAAGTTTCTACAGATTGTCGACGTTATATGTGGTGTACAGTTTGAGCTGTATGTAGGTAGAATTTGTAATATTAATATAGACCTTCACTATGGACAAACAAAAAAATAGTCATTGCAGTGATAAAATGTATCTGAAAACTACCACAGAGTTACAACATGGGTGTAAAAATTCTACTCTGCAATACACAATTCTGAGATGAAAAATTAAAGTGTTGTAACTTAAATGACTCCCTGTTAGATGGTGAGCCTCAATGGTCCAATGGTAGAATGTCGGACTCTCAAGCTGAGGACTGGTTCAAAACCAATTAGAAGTTTAGCTAAACACTTGACTATGTGTCAAAATTACCAAATGTTTGACATCCAGTAGACGATGATTAATAAATCAGTGTGCTCTAGAGGATGTCATTAAACAAAACAAAAATGAAACAAATTCCTGTTGGATACGTGTAATTTTAATACACAGGTGTACATAGCCCAATGTTAACTCATTAAGACCTAATGTACCAGAGATAAAATTAGGAAAATCACTAGCATACTATTGAAGTAGAATCCCATGTAAAAGTACACCAGACAGCCAGATTTGCCTAACATTTGCCCTTGCTGCTGATTGTAAAGAATGTCCATGTGGTGATAGCAAACATTCTCAGAAGACCACGAGTTGAAAACCCTTGACACCTAATACCTGCTGAATAAACTACGTGGGTGTTCTTAAGAAAACAATCCTTTCTTTTCTGGGATGTTGTTAAACAATCCTTTCCTTAAATTAATGGGGTGTCGTTAAACAATCCTTCCTATGGTTGTTGTCAAACCTTTGCTGGGGTATTATTAAACAATCCTTTGTTAATCCTTTCATAGCTAGGGTGTTGTTAAACAATCCTTCCTATGGTTGTTAAACCTTTGCTGGGGTATTATTAAACAATCCTTTGGTTGTTAATCCTTTCATAGCTAGGGTGTTGTTAAACAATCCTTTCTTTACTGAGATGTTAAACAGTCCTTTCTTTTGCTGGGGTGTTGTTAAACATCTTTACCTAACAGTTTAGCTCGACACAAGTTAACTGACAATATCCTTTCCTAAGTGAATAGGAATAAATATCCATGTTGTTTTTTCACTTTTAGTTTGTAAATTTAAAATGAACTATTTCAACGTTTCCTGTAAATGTTACTGACTATTGTTAACTATTCCAGCAAGAGTTAATAGGATAGGTTAATTAATATTTACCAAATTGGTTTATTGTAAATATTGTACATTTAAGATAATCTACGATTTACAGATGTATATTTTCATTGTATGTTTTTTCTTTGCAAATTGGAAAGAAAATGGCTAAACAGTAGCAAACAGATCTGTCCTGTAGTTTGATTTTGTTTGGATCTTTGTGTAGATATGCGTCAAATGTAATGAAATGCAGAGACTATTGTACAATTTTACAAATAAAGATGATTGTGAATATTTGGGTAAAAGGGGATAACGTTAGTTTTGCGATTGTTTTTCCTGTGTTAAAAAAATATGATTGCGTATCAGAGAAGAGATACTTTTTAAGTCCTGATAAGTGAGCTGATTTTAAATCCTATACATGTATGTCAATTGATCTTACAAGCCTCAGCATCTCGCCCAGGTTGTATAGCAGTTTCACCAGTCCTCTGCTGTGCTGTATATAACAATAAATATTCAAGGAAATGGGTGGGTTTCAGTGGCTGATGTTTTACAAAGCTGTAGTCGTTGGATTAATTCATTTTTGGACTATTTTCCGTTCCAACTAATGGTACACAACTTTTTCTTCAAAGACAGAGGTTTGTGCATTCCTATCTGTGGGGAAGTGTATTTAAAAAACTTGCTATCAGAAAGAGTAGCTATGTGGCAGCAGCGAGTTTTCCTCTAAAGAAATATGTCAGAATGACCATATGATTGACGTACAAAAGCCGATGACAAGATAAAAATCAATGTTCTTTAGAGGTGTCGTTAAATAAAACAATTTTTTAAAATTATTGTATACAAAGCTGGACAACTAATTATTATAAATTATGTTTACCAAGCATGTTTAACATGGGGATGGGGTCGAAGAACCTGTTGCTCATCCAGATAAGTATGGGTTACCTGGGCCCTCAGTAGTTTGAGAAGTAGCAGGGTATAACAATGATGGTAGCCAGCAATCATGGGATGCATAAAACAACATTGCTTTTTTTACCAAAAACAAAAAGTAAAGTTTGTTTTATTTAACGACGCCTATAGAGCACATTGATTTTTATCTGATCATAGGCTAGTGGATGTCATACACATGGTCATTCTGACATGTATTTAGGGGAAACCTGCTGCCGCCACATTGGCTATTCTTTCCGATAAGCAGCAAGGTGTCTTTTATATGCACCAACCCATAGACAGGACACCACATACCAAGGCCTTTGATAAACCAGTTGTGGACCACTGGTAGGAACGGAAAGTAGCCCAAACAGCAAATGGGTCCACTGAGAAGGATTGATCCGACGACAGACCGGTTCACAGGCGGACACTCTACCCGCTCCAAAAACAAAAAAGGCTGCTGTTAAAGGCGTCGATCTACCGCCGTGGACCGGGTACTTTTGAGAGCACGGGGTTACCGGGTTCTTGCACACCGGTCTTCAATTTAAAACTGTTGAATCTGTCTGTACCTAACGGCAAGCGGGACTTGGCTCAAATGGTAGCGTGTCTGCCTGTGAATCGGTCGGTCGTCTGATCGATCCTTCTCAGTGGACCCATATGCAGTTTGGGCTATTTTTCCGTTCCAAACAGTGGTCCACAACTGGTTTATCAAAGGTCGTGGTATGCCCTGTCTATGGGACGGAGCATATAAAAGACCCCTTGCTGGTTATCGCAAAGAGTAGCCAATGTGGCGGCAGCGGGTTTCCTCTAAATATGTCAGATTGACCATATGATTGACGTCCAATAGCCGATGATAAGATTAAAAATCAATGTCCTCTAGAGGCGTCGTTAAATAAAACAAACTTTACTTTGTACCTAACGGCAATAACTCGTCGAGTGTTTACTCTAAGAAAACCCAGAACATAAAGTTAAATGGAAACCACCTAGCTATGGGCTGGCGTTAATGGACTGGTCTTTAGTTCTTAAATAGTTGATAGAAAAAAAGGTAACTGTCAAAAAATATGTTAAGTGTTGAAATTACTGGAGAAGTTTGACTCATAAGTAATGGTTTAACATTCAAATGGTTATAAAATGTATATATAGCACAGGACATATTTGATGTCATTTTGTCAATCTTTGGGGTCCAAATTATGAATGATGTACATTAAACATATTTACTTCATGGGGAGTTTTGTTTTTTATTTGTAATATTTAAAAACTTTTCATTTGGGTGGTTTATGGTTCCAGACAATAGTCCACTTCTCATTTATCAAAAATTGTGGTATGTTCTCTTCGTTTTGTGAAAGCACATACTAAAGATTTCCTCGCTGCGAATTGGAAAAACTGTAAAGTGGGTGATCGAAGGCCAGCAGGGATTCCGGCCACTTTTTGTCTGACAATATTTTTATTCAGCAAGAAAAGTGACCATGGCCACCCTCCGCCTCAGAAAATAGAACAGTGGCATTCTGATTAATGGTATTTTGGGGAAGTATGTTGCATTGGTATGCTAGTTTCAACTGGCATATTTTTTATATTTTTAAATTTATTTTTCACACATGGAGAAAATTATGATTTTTTTTTTTTTAAAGGAATAAGATCAATGATATTCTATAGATCAAGGTACTTTTTGAATTATTCATTTCGGAATTATTAGATTTCGTATCAAAGAATTCTGTGGAATTTTAGCGTAGTTTCATATAATTTAGTCTGGTAGCATAAAAATATAGTTAGACTATTGATTTATTTCAGCAAAAACGCGTACACACGAAAGTTGTGTTTTCACGACCTTTCATGATGAAAACAAAAATACATTTATGCATTACGCGACATCTGAAAATATCCTATGTCACGCACACAAACTGAACAGCAAAAGAAACGCCAGTTTAATTTGCAATGTTTGAATAAAAGTTAACCATATTTTGACGTTAGTTGTTTTGCTTAGTGGAGGCATGTGCAGACGTGTAAAGCGTGCGTAGCATGAGTTTTATGAATTTTTCATCTACTTTGATTAAACTGGATCTGAACGAACATTTGCGTTTCTTTTGCTATTCAGTATATATTGGTGGCAAACACCTGCATATTCAGGAGTGTTGGAATGAAATTCATGGGGGAGGGGGGTTGCTCCAGTTTCTGTACGTCAGAATTTGCCGATGAATAATTCAACACGAATAATTTTTTTTTTATTCAATGGCCGTATCATCCTGACAATCCGTTTGGACACCTGACAAACATAGCTCATAGAACTATATCTGCTTACTGCGCCATCTATACGAAAAAAAATTTGGTATCATACTTAAAAATATTATCCAATCAGATCGCTCGTTTTATAAGCCAAATCGGCAACTGTCATGATCTTGGGGGAAATTCCACAACACCTCGTGAAGTTACTTTTTCACTGTGAAATTATCTTTGAATATAAAGCGACTGTTCTTCTTTAGTAACAATTCCTTACAAAGAAGGCAGCTGTCGTTATTTTGCATTACCTTTTATTTGGTATTATGGTACCTTTGAAACTGACGTACTTCCAAATTGTACTCCCGTTCATTTTTACCTCACTTCCGTGAACCATTATTTACATCGATAAGGTGAAGGCCGAGGCATTGAAAATTGAATTGTGATTGGATGCTTCAAAATCTTTTCCTGCTACGACGGGCAGCCCAGGTTTTTGCCAACTATTTTTTGTCAGGGGTCCAAACGGACTCTGAGTGACCGGAGTGACCCCTGACATTGTGAGGATGACTTCTTGTATGGACGAATGGGAAAAGGTATGTACTAAATAATTCCCCCATCCGTATTGACAACTATAAACGTTTTGTATTCAAATGTAATTTGACGGATTTCCGTTTGATATTTTCTATATATTTTGTTGTTGTAGTTATGGATGAATGTTTTGCTTTCGATAACGAAAATGGGTTCCGTTTTAGTAGTTTCCATTGTCGTTCAGTTAATTAATAAAAGTTGACTGTTACGTTCTCTTACTTCGAAAAAAATCAAATATCTCTACAGAATCAAGATATGCTGTAAAAAATAGTCTTCTTTGTGACAACAAGAACTATAAATAATGTTTAACATTTAACGACCAAAGTCCTGTCCATCCTGACCTTTTGTCGGTGTGTTTTCAGAATATATTTTAAAGTTATTAATTTTATTTATCAAGTAAATATACATACACGCGCATAATTATAGTATTTATGTAGAAGCACACTGTCACTGACATCAATAATTTTCGGTTTAAAGCATACAAAGCCGATCAGTCTGTAACGAGCTCAAATAACTTTTAAACAGGAAGTGATTTCCTTTTGGAAGGGGAGATAATTCGCTCCAAAACGACTAACTCATCCCATTGGTGACATGGTACTTGAAATGAGAATAATAAAACAATAATAATAATACCAATATCAGTAAATTAATAACAGTAACAATAATAATAAAATGACGTCAGTATAAATGAACATGAAGTGACGTCAGTATAAATTAGCCTATTACGTCACTTTTTCTTGAAAATGTTGCTTAATAGAGTTAATCGCATTGTAACGGTAGTTAGCTGTGTGGTCTTATCATTTATCGCTTTCCAGTCGTATACATACCATAAAGATTAATTTCTCCTTTTATTTGGGTACGTACAAAGGTATTTATAAAAATAACTGACATAAGTTACTTGACATTGTGAACATTTTGATAATTACAAGTATTTACATTGCTTATTCAGTTATGTTTGGGGCGTTTCAAAACTATACTTTACTTCATTTTGGCACAATGATTCCGACTTATATCTTTAAAAATGTAAAATAGTATAAATTAAATTCCCTGTAAATGCATTATAAGTGGTCCACTTTTGTTTGTTTTTTTCATTCTAATATCCTTTCAAAAGTTTTCATATAGGTTCATAATCTTCAATCTAAAAATGTCCAATACGAATTTAACATTGAAACCTTTGCCATTTTATTAATCGGAAGTATATATTGGAAATACGTATGTCAGTATGGCCTTGTCCAAAATACTGTAGGGATATGCAAAATTTTGTTTTGTAACGTTTCAATGACCAGGCTTGTGGCTTTTATTTTAAAAATAAGTAGTAGACAAAACTTTTATCCCAGTACAATACTATAGCAACGCAGACTGGTTTACGACTGTATAACTTTATAATAAAGAACAGGTGTAACAACGTCACATCTCTAAACCAAAAAAAATGACGTTTTCTTTGAATTTGGTAGCAAGATCGTCTGCTGTCTATATATATATATTTTTCATTTGATTACACTGCTGGCACTATAGACTGCGCACCTAAGCATTTGTGATATTTTAAAAGCAAAATTAGTCCATAAAAATATTTGTTTTACAGTCATATAGTTG
>JAULBS010080367.1:0-19273 GCA_032355785.1 Symmetromphalus regularis | reverse complement strand
CCTCTCTATAGGTTTTCACTTCAACCTCATACTTATTCTCATTGCTCGCCAACCATAGTTTATTTTATGTATAAATGCAATCCATCAAAAAACTAATTTTAAAGGGTTGTCACCTCTCCATAGGTTTTCACTTCAACCTAATACTTATTCTCATTGCTCGCCAACCATAGTTTATTTTATGTATAAATGCAATCCATCCAAAACTAATTTTAAAGGGTTGTCACCTCTCTATAGGTTTTCACTTCAACCTCATACTTATTCTCATTGCTCGCCAACCATAGTTTATTTTATGTATAAATGTAATCCATCCAAAAACTAATTTTAAAGGGTTGTCACCTCTATAGGTTTTCACTTCAACCTCTTGCATATTTTCATAGCTCGCCAACCCATGTGCGGATGCAGGAATTCAATTGTGATGGGTGAATAGGACTCATAACAAGGAGAAAGTAGTTTCTTCTAATCCATCCCGTAAATGAAGGAAACAATATTTCTTGCTTATCCTCACACTCATAGCCAAGTCATTTTTTGTAGTTTTGAGAAAAAGGTTAAAAAAAAAAAATGCTGCAAATATCAATTAATAACTATTTATTAATCATTTATCAGATTATCATCAACTGGGTTAGAAGTTCACAATGATGTTGGCATTTTTACAGCTTATGTCAACTGTTATAAGAAGTGAGTTAGGCTGGAAATCTCAAAATGGCCACAAAAAAATACTTAGGCACTTAGGTTAGGAGGGTGACAATATATGAACTTGGAAAGCAATTGATTAATAGTTGACTAATTACATGTACATTAAGATCTGTATAGTAACAGTAACAGATCCAGAGGGGGTCCAGAGGATCTGAATCCCACTCTTTTCTCATATGTTTATTTTTTTAATAGTTGACTAATTACATGTACATTAAGATCTGTATAGTATCAGTAACAGATCCAGAGGGGTCCAGAGTGTATGAATCCCACTCTTTTCTCTTTTTTTTTTTTTTTTTTACATTTTTCTTGTGGAAGGACATGAAAATTAGGTAACCATTTTATCCCTTGTCCTCTTCACCCATCACATTTGGATCCCTCCTTTCAGAAATCAGGCATCCGCACCTGATTATAAATATAATAATTACCAAAAAATATTTATGCTCTTATAAGTGCATGCTTCTTTGTTTGATGAATAAAATGCAATTTTTATGTTTAAATATTGAAGGGAACAAGTACATAGAACAATACCTTAACCAGAAGACAAAAATAAATGATTGTGATTTAATGATGTCAAGCTCCAATTGTTAAACTGTATAGTGCTGCATGACACTAATGTAATGTAAATAATGAGTAAGATTTTAAAAATACATTATGAAAATAAAATAACTCAGCAGCTGAATTTAAGAAAAATGAATTAATTTGTTTTCTCTTTTGCCCTACTGCATATACCGTATGTTCCCAATTTAAAGTCCCCTCCCTAATTAAAACACTGCCCCCAGCCATTTTGCAAAATAAAAATGACTTATCCCAGCATAAATCCATGATTGTGCCATAGTATCCAAAATATTATGATGAATGCACACACAATTAATCTGTATTGCACAAAATATTTAACAGTAAAAACAACAGTAAAAACACAATTTCAAACTATTGTGAACTCAGTAAACTCCAAACAGAAGGTTCATTGAGTATGTGTATTTACATTGATGATGAGCTCTATTAAACACCGCCCATTAAATAGAGAATATACGGTATTATGTTAGCTTGACAGCCCTTGCCTACCTCCAAAGAATGTATATAACCATCTTCACTTTGTGAGTTTGGTTCATGCAAAATAAATATTTCATTTCTTTACTAAATTTGGTAAAAATGAATTGCATTTTGGAATTCACCTGTACCTTTGTCATCTTGATATTAAATGGCTGTTAAAATGTCAAAACTAATACTTTTTTTGAAACAGAGAAAACCATATCAATTAAATTATCAAGTTAAACGGGACTTAAAGGAGGAAAATATCTAACTTGTGTGGTCTCTAACATTGAAATTTGGTGACTGCTTTTAGGCAATTCCCCTGGAGGTTTCATGGTGTGATAAGGAGCACTGACACCTAAATTATGAAGTACAGTGATTATTATATTTATTGGAGGTCTCTTGTAGAAAATAGCCAGTGTTTTACCCCTGTTACAGGTTTGACTATCAGAGGGCTTTCTGTAGAATACACTATCAAAACTTCACAAAGCAGTTTTGGTTTCATAATGTGTTTATGAGTCTTGAAACCCAAATTATGAAGCACCATGATTATTATATTTATTGGTTGTCTCTTTTAGAAATCAGACAATGTTTTAACCCTGCATAAATTACATAATAAAAATATTAACACAAGCAGGTCACACCCATTACAGGGATAAAATATTGGCTAGTCTTTACAATAATTCTCTTCCAGATATAATGAGTGTACTTCATAATTTGGGTGTCAGGTCTTTTAATCACACTGAAACCAAATATACTTTGAGGATTTTGATGTTATATTCTGATAATGACAACCCATAACAATGGAATTGCCCCTTTGTATTAAAATAATAGTATTATATTACATAACAAATCAAAAGGATTACATAACAGGCAGACAAAATGGTTATAATATAAAATTCCCAATTGAAGTTTTAAAAATTGCCTGGTAAATGACTTTTAACTTTAATGTAAGAAAGTTGTCAGGTTATCCTGCTGAGGCTGAGAACAAGGCACAACAGACTGCATGTTCACCTGTTCAACAAGATGAAGATAGGACAGTCAGAAATGTGCCCTTGCAACACCGCTCCGATGACCAGTGAGTATCTCCACCAGCATTGCCCACTCCAGGACAACCTACAGAGGACCATCTGGCCCGAGGATCTGCCCTTGAGAAAAAAGCTATATGGGGATCTGGCAGCACTAAGAAGAACTGCAGCATTTGTGAGAGGAGCTGGTGATCCTGTCTAATAATGCATGGTGATCAAGGAAGAAGAAGAAATATAAAATTCCCAACAGAATTTTAAAATTGTTTGGTAAGTAACTTTTAAATTTAATGTAAGAAGGTTGTTAGGTGCTGACAGAATGTGACTTTTTCAGATCCTGCTAATTAACATAGAACATTTGAAATTTTTCAAAGATATTTCTTATATATGAATATCTGAACTGTGTGACCACCAGAGAGCGAGTGAGACCATCTTGGCATAGCATTGCCTGTATTATTGTTTTAGTCTTGTTAGACACTAATAATTACAAGTATTGAAAATCAGTTGTATCATTACAAGATGGAAGAATGGCTTAGCAAGTCTCAAAGTATCCAGTTGTGACAGCCCTATCTCATAATAATGCTGATGATTACACATTGAAGTGGAGATTAACAGACCCCTTGCTGCACAGCCTGCCATAATCATCTTGTTATTCTGGCTTTTTTCTTTGCTAATTACTCGTCAATATGCACATGGTCAAAACAGCAAACTTACAGTTCCATGCAGATTGTCAGACAGGCTGTGTGGGAAACAAGAAAAACAGTATTCATTTTAGTACGCTGACATTTGCGAATAGAGATCATGTTAATAGCATTCTCTGTGGACAGGGAAAAGTTTTAAATGACTTTTCTTAACCAGGTATCATGATCTCTTTGCTTGCATTTGCCAAAGTTGTTTTTTCTTGTGATGAAAAATAGCTTTTACCGAATCTTTACAAAAAAATTAAACATTACTACTGAAACATACATGTCATAACTGTTATAGTAACATAAACTTTTTCATGTGTGTAGATATGTTTTGGTTTGTGGGTATAGGTGTTTACAGGCAAACATTTTAAATTGTATATTGATCAGTGTATGGTAACAATCTTTAAAAGGTTACTAGTCATTCAAAACTGTGTAACAAATGAACATATGCTTCTAGCTTCCATCAGAATATATATATGGTATAGTTAGACCTCTGTAGTGTTTGCAAAATTTAATTGGTCCCTGAGCAGGACAAATGGTAGGGCAGGCTAACCCGTGTTGATCTAGGTCAAAGTTTAACATTCTAATCAGAGCAAGCTATTGTGAAACACCCCTCTCAAGGACAATTTCTGACCTAAGCTAGCACTTGTATTCAAGAAATAGAAAGATGTGGGTAGGTAGAAGGGTAGGACTCACTCAAGAAATAGAAAGATGTAGGTAGGGAAAAGGATAGGACTCACTCAAGAAATAGAAAGATGTGGGTAGGGAAGAGGATAGGACTCATTCAAGAAATAGAAAGATGTGGGTAGGGAAAAGGATAGGACTCACTCAAGAAATAGAAAGATGTGTAAGGAGAAGGGTAGGACTTGCTCAAGAAAGGGAAAGAGGTTGAGTAGGGAGAAGGGTAGGACTCGTTCAAGAAAGGGAAAGAGATGGGTAAGGAGGACAGAACACCCTCAAAACTTCAACCATAAGGGAGCATGGCAGCTTGATACAGGCATCAGGATAAAGTGAGATGTTGATTTTAATGTTATACAAATGGTTGGTAGTCCATTAATAGATCTGCCAGTACTAATTTGGGAGATTTAATGGGCAATCAATGTTAATTACCTGAAAAGTAAAAAATTTCCCATATGCATTCCATTTTGATTTCATACCCTGTCTTGGGGATCGAATCTCCCCATGGCATCAGAGTCAAATGCCACGGACCCCTTCTTATTTGCCGACAGCAAGAACAATGCTATGGTTCCCTTCAAGTAGATTCCATGTTGTATAAATTTACTTCCTTGTCTCATAGACAGTTGCCTTCATGCCCCTCTTTTGAAGGAAAGGTTTTTGTCTTAGTGCCCCTCCAACCTACCTTGGTGCCTTTAGTTTTCTTACTAAACCAAAGACAACATTTGAAATGCCTTCTAAAAATTAAATTCGATCCCTGCTATCTTTTAAGAAGGCTACTTAATAGAAGTGACACTTTTAAAAAAAGTGTTTAAATTGAATTTGGACAGTGAGTATGGTTTTATCTGTTTTATTTTAATGTCACCAGACTGAAGCAGTTAGGTAACTGGAACTATCACTTACAGTTTAATGTCTGTGGACCAGTATGACAGCTGTGCGTGCTGATGAATTCCTTGCTCAGATTTACTCTATGATTTTGCTGAAGCCCGAGTGATGGATTAATTTCAATGTATTTTTACTACCACATTACAGAACATTTGGTCATGTGTTTAATCAATTTTATCTGCTCTTGTAGATGTAATGAACTGATTGTGTTGCATCTGACAAACACCAGAATAATATTCTGTTTTTTCCATACATCACGTTATATTGTCAATGTAGCTGTCACCTTGTCCAAGCCAGTATCATCAAATTGCAATATTTCTTAACTCTGTTAGAAGGAACTGATGGAACTGTGAATTTTCACTATATACATATAGTAGAATATATTTTTTTACCTTTATTGAGATTACTATTTTTAATTAACTTTGTGAAGTAGTTGGAGATCTAAAGATAGATAAATAATAATAAATGTATGAGTAGTAATATGTATTACTTAGTTTTAATATAAAGTGGTCCTACTGGACTTGGTGATAATATCTCGTTTCTGTTTGGTAAAGCACTAGTAATTTTTCTTAGATCATTTATGTTTCGGCCATTATTATGACATTGCTTGGCTAACAAGAGCTTCATATGAGAGTGGACTATCTAGAAGTACCAGTACAAAGTGTTTCTGATGACATCAGCAAGTGAATATTTACCTTTTGTTTTGGTAATAAAGCACTGAACATTTTGTAGAGATGAATCCGCCCTGTGTTCAGGATGAAATTGCTAGATAGACTAGTTTTTATGCTTCACGTTAAAGCAAATGAGAATGTTTGGAACCAGCTAACTTGGTAAGTACCAACCGCAAATGCTAGCCTATCCTGAACACAAATGCTAGCCTATCTTGAATGCAAATGCTAGCCTATCCTGAATGCAAATGCTAGCTTATCCTAAACACAAATGCTAGCCTATCCTAAACACAAATGCTAGCCTACCCTGAACACAAATGCTAGCCTATCCTAAATACAAATGCTAGCCTATCCTGAACATAAATGCTAGCCTATCCTGAATGCAAATGCTAGCCTATCCTAAACACAAATGCTAGCCTATCCTGAACACAAATGCTAGCCTACCCTGAACACAAATGCTAGCCTACCCTGAATTCAAATGCTAGCCTATCCTGAATGCAAATGCTACCCTATCCTAAACACAAATGCTAGCCTATCCTGAATGCAAATGCTACCCTCTCCTAAACACAAATGCTAGCCTATCCTAAACACAAATGCTAGCCTAACCTGAATGCAAATGCTAGCCTATTCTAAACACAAATGCTAGCCTACTCTGAACACAAATGCTAGCCTATCCTGAACACAAATGCTAGCCTATCCTAAACACAAATACTAGCCTACTATGAATGCAAATGCTAGCCTATTCTGAATGCAAATGCTAGCCTATCCTAAACACAAATACTAGCCTATCTTGAACACAAATGCTAGCCTACTCTGAATGCAAATGCTAGCCTATCCTGAACACAAATGCTAGCCTACCCTGAATGCAAATGCTAGCCTATCCTGAATGCAAATGCTAGCCTACCCTGAATGCAAATGCTAGCCTATCCTGAATGCAAATGCTAGCCTATCCTGAACACAAATGCTAGCCTACCCTGAATGCAAATGCTAGCCTATCCTGAACACAAATGTTAGTCTATCCTAAACACAAATACTAGCCTATCCTGAATGCAAATGCTAGCCTATCCTGAACACAAATGCTAGCCTATCCTAAACACAAATACTAGCCTATCCTGAATGCAAATGCTAGCCTATCCTAAACACAAATACTAGCCTATCCTGAATGCAAATGCTAGCCTATCTTGAACACAAATGCTAACCTATCTTAAACACAAATGCTAGCCTATCTTGAACACAAATACTAGCCTATCCTGAACACAAATACTAGCCTATCTTAAACACAAATACTAGCCTATCCTGAACACAAATACTAGCCTATTTTGAACACAAATACTAGCCTATCTTAAACACAAATACTAGCCTATCCTGAATGCAAATGCTAGCCTATCCTAAACACAAATGCTAGCCTATCCTGAACACAAATACTAGCCTATCTTGAACACAAATACTAGCCTATCCTAAACACAAATACTAGCCTACCCTGAGTGCAAATGCTAGCCTATCCTAAACACAAATGCTAGCCTACTCTGAATGCAAATGCTAGCCTATCCTAAACACAAATGCTAGCCTATCCTGAAGGCAAGGCTAGTTCAACTTGACACAGAAGAGTTCAGTGTAGGGAGTCATACTGATCTGATAAGTGCAACCCAGCACTGTCAGGGATGTAGCTTCACTTCAGGTTCGAATAGAACTGTATCATGACCTGTATGACAATTTGTTTTTTTTTAAATGTCATTACAGATACGATTGTTAATGAAGTTGACACTTAAAGACCTATATTGGTAAACTCTCTTATAATTTACTATAAGTTAAACACTGACACAAGCACATAGGATGTGGATTTTTAATGGTCTTATCAAGAAATTAAAGTATGTTATTTTAGCAGTTGGAACCTTTCTTAATAATCGTCCACAACTGGTTCATCAAAGGCTGTGGTATGTGCTGTGGGACAGTGCATATAAAAAGAATCCTTGCTGCTTATTGGGAAGAGTAGTCTGTGTGGTGGCAGCAGAATTCCTCTAAATAACTGTCAGACATACCATATGATTGACATCCAATAGCCAATGATAAGATAAAAATCAATGTGCTCTAGAGGCTTCGTTAAATAAAACAAACTTTACTTTTTCCTTTCTTAATAATAAGACCAGCAATTAATAGCAGTACTTTATGGGTTATAAATATGTTTTAAGATTTCTTTCCAAGGCTTTTGTCTTGCAGACTACCTTTTTGAAGATATGTAATAAATACTTTTATTTTTAGTTACTGATACTGTTCATCAGACTTTAATTTGTGATTCCTAATGCAGTTTTGAATTATTTGTGATGTCAGACAGTGTCTTAGATTATCCACCTCTGGGAAGACTTGTGTTCTAGGTGGCAAACTTAATCTACTAACTGACACCACACTTTGTCTAATGTCAGTTTCATGGCAAAGGAAGAGGTGATATTTTAATGAATATTAATGATGTTAATATTTCAGTTTCTGCAGTACAGAACTGTGGGTCTTCCTTATGAATAAAACATCAGCTTTAAGGCTGGTTGATGGTTGCTTGAAGTCCAACATAATATATATGGTTTTTCATCTCAGATCAATTGAGTGTGCAGTCAGGCTGACCCATTTCAGAGATGCTTAGAGCAGAACATAGCTCAGTAAGGCTGGAATCTCAAGACAGTACTACACCATTGCTGTCATACCCATTCAGAACTATTACATTTGTTGCAGTGACCCTTGTGTCATCTCCTGAATTCAAGGCCTCCCAAGGTGGGAGTCAGTAAATCAATTCCCTTAAGTGCATCCATTGAGGTATTTCCCCTTCCAGTCAGGCTTCCACCACTGATATATTTTAACTTCAGTTTCCCCATATATTAATCTTTTATATCAGTCATTAATTGGTTAATTAAAGATCAACCACACCATTTTTAAAAAGACTTTATTTTCAGCCTCGATTGAGTAACTTGCTGACTTCAAGAGATTAGTAGCCTTGGTGGTTGAATGTCAGACTCTCAAGCTGATGACAGTGGTTCAAAACCCGTTAGAGGCTGGCTTACTCTTGACTATGTGTCAAAATAACTAAATGTTTGAAATCCAATAGCCAATAATTAATAAATCAATGTCACCTAGTGATGTCATTAAACAAAACAAACAAACAAAATATACACTAGTATGTTGATTAGTACAATAAAACCAAATAATAATTTTCATATTATGACCCTGTATTTATTTAAGATCTATACATCATTCTATTTTTTTTACATCTAACCAATGTGTGACCCCCCAATAGCCAAATTTTATTTTTTGAGCTGGGGGTTCGTTAAAGAAACAAAATATACATCATCCTATAACCTTGGATATGACTTACAACTTGGGACAGTCAAATAAAAGTGTAAATCACATTAAACTGTTAGTATGAGCTATAGTGTAATTATCATTAGTTTTCACCCTGGCTGTATTAAGATAACCATAAATGTACCGGAGTGTCAGTGCACGGACAGGTCTCCTGACAACTCACTTGTCATTGTCTTGTTGTTCCCTGGTCTTTCTCATAAATACATAGATAACATCATACTACAGGGACTCCCCCTTGTAATATACTGCTTGAAATAAGTTGAAGATATTCAAACATAATATAATAGCAACTGTGTAATATGCTCAAACAAAAACAAAATATGTTGAAATATTTTTCTTTGTTTCATGAGGTGGTCACAGTAATGGTCAACTGGCAGCAAATATGTGCACAACTTATGATATTAATGCATACACACACCTCCTAAATGGTGTGGTTATCTAATTCCAGAATTTCTGCCAAGAATGTCGTCTGGTTTGTGAAATAAATGACTATGGATTACCTTAATTTTTTTTAGTTTAATAACAGTAGTAATGAATGGCAGAGCAGGAGCAGTGAGATTAGAGGTTTGGCTAATCAGACCCAGATCAGCAATAAAGGTATAGATTGTAAAATATATACTTAGGATAAATGCAAAATTAATAACATGTAAAACCAACATGCCTCGTGTTTCTTTAAAAATGCATGAATCCATCATGGCAAGCTGTGAATTAAATGTCCACTGGCAGTTTGGGGAATTCGTCTTATAGCCCTGCACCTAATCTTGCCTGATTTCTTGGACACCATTAACAATACAGATCCCTAGTGATGTCATATGTGTATAGGGGGAATGTCTCGGCTCAATGTTGGTCATGGAAATGTACTTATTTTGGTATTTGAATCACATTTTATTCCATACTTATTCATATTTGAATTACAATATATGTTTCTTATTGGCTTGGTTGGTTGGTTGGTTGGTTGGTTGTTTGGTTTTATTTCAATTCTTATATCCAATTAATGTACAATCACGCTGTCCTGGGCACATGACTCAGCTTCCTGTTCTGTCTGTCTAGGTTAGTGTTAGTAGGAGAGACAAAACCTGCTGCAACCACACTGATGTGGCTACTCTTATCGATAAGCAGCAAGGGATCTTTTATATGAACTATCCCACAGACAGGATAGCACATACCACGGCCTTCGATAAACCAGTTGTGGACCACTGGTCTGTATTTGTTTGTGTGCAAAGAATGGAATGTTTAATTAATGATTTCTCAGCACATTGTTTACCAGTAATCATTGTTTTCAAGTTATCAAACATGGTAATTGCAACAAATGGTCTAGAGAAGAATAAAATCTCCAATAGATTGCTGGTTATGGGGCATTGTGTGTCCATTTGTCTCTATGTTAAAAGTTTAGTGAAAACCTTGTGATAGATTTATTTTGTAGGATGGTAAGTGGAGAAAAATAGACCTCTAGGCATTTGTTTTTCAATATATTTATTTTAAATATCATTTTCAAGGTAAATATATGACCTTTTTTTTCAGTATATCATGATTTTCTCAAATACCTTCCTTAACTTTTCTTTCTTTTTGGAGTAGATCATTGTTAAGCTAATATAAATGATCTATCAAAAGATGGATTCTCTCAGATTTCTTACATTTCAGTGTTAAAGTAATTGTTTTCTGTCTGTGCATATGTCTTAGAACTTTTGATTTCTAGAAGGCTACATGGATATCTCTATATGCTGAACAGTAGCTGTGGTACACAGTGGTCATTCCAGACTGCCAGGCATGAGATTAATCCAGCTATTTTTAACAGATTCTATTTCTAGTCCAGTCATATGAATGTATTCTGTTCCGAGACTTGATTCACTGTGGTTGAAAAAGCCTTATTTCAGAACTAATCCAAAATGGTGACGAGATGAGAAGACAAATCTTTATTTTGAAATTACTTCTGTCACAAATTCAGATGACATGATTCAAGTGTCTCCATCTTTTTTTATCAATAATGACATCTCTTAGATGATCTGTACTGTATCAACATGAAAGACCATTTGAAACATTACCATGGTAAATAGGATAGCTTGAAATAGCACACTAAAATTACATAGCTTTAAAAAAATAATCCAGGATTATTAATATGCATATTTCTTTCATGTATGGAGCTACAGTGACCAATCTTTAAAGAATATATAGTACTGACTTTGATTAATAATGAAGGCCAAATGAAAATATGATTTATTTGCTATAAAAGCTTTAAATGCTTTTTATATTGCAAAAATCTAATATTTATGTTTTAAAGTGACACAGATTCAGTATTTATTTTGAATCTGGGTTAGAGTCGAATGGATAAAACATGATTAATTCGAAGGCAACTAAAAGTAATTTGAGTGAGTGTCTTCATCTGTTTACTATAAATGTGCTAAACCAATAATTTAATATGTAATTCCCTAATCTTTTTTTAAGATTATTAAGTTCTTCGTAAAGTAGGGAAAGTATGTATCTACCTTTTGTTTTCAGATATACTCAACCAAAAAAGAAAGTATGCATGTTGAAATGTTTTTGTTTCATGATGTGTTCACAGTAATGGTCCATTGGCAGAAAACTCTTGCACAACTTATGATATTATTGCATATATGTACCTGCTCCTAAATGGTGTGGTTATCTAATTCCAGAATCCAGAATTTCTGCCATCAATGTTGTATGGTTTATGAAATAAATAATTATTGATTACATGCCTACTTTCTTTTTTGGTTGAGTATAAATAAACTATATAATGCTACTAGACATTTACAATACATTTTGACTTACATGTTAGGAATGATGACATTGTATTGTTTGAATATTTATTTAATGACTTCACAATGCTACTGAGGGTATAGTGTGTCTTTGAAAGGTTATAAGCTACAACAATAATGTGGTTCATTAATTTTATAAAAGTAATGTTTGTGGAGGTCACCCATATGTTATACATGTGTGTCTGTTGTTTTCTGATTGTTATGTATGATGCATTGTAACACCTTCAGCTTGAAGATCAAGGTTAAACATTTCACATTACCCTCTTTTGAAAGGATTACTTCAAAAAGCCCATTTTGGCAGGTACATTCAAGACAAGGATTCAGTTTCATTGCTGCTAGTTTATATATCAGATATCATAATTATCATGGGATATGCTAATTAGCTAGCTGGGTCTTCAAATATTGGTTCTTCAAGTTAAAATTTCTTTAGATTTTTCAGGTAGGTTTAGAGTTCCCAACTGATACTGTCATTTTAGCTCTACAGCTTTTTTTTGTTTTGTTATTTAATGACACCACTAGAGCACATTGATTAATTAATCATCAACTATTGGATGTCAAACATTTGGTTAATTTGGCACGTAGTCAAGTGTGAGCCAGCCTCTGATAGGTTTTGAACCACAGTCATCAGCTTGAGTGTTCGACATTCTACCAGTGGACCATTGAGATCCTAGCTCTGTTGCCTTTCTGCAATTCCTAGTCCACAAATACATGAATGCTTGTCTATAATTTCTGTGTAATTGATTGTGTGGGAGTATTAGGTACAGGGTTAGTGATACTGTAGGGTTAACGAGTTGAGTTTTGTTGTTACTACATGTAGAACTATCTGAATAACTAGATAACTATAATCCCATGTGTGGTCAGAGCTGATAGTTGGGTTTGAATTACATCAATCCAATATCCAAGCCAGTAACTTGACTCTAACTCTCTGAATGGCCACTTTCAAAGCTAATGTCATTCTTGATGGCACTAAATTGCTCTAATGGTACTGTATGTTACATGCCTGAAGGAAATTCACAGCAACTGTGCAAAATTTGATGCCTTTGACATGACACGTAAATGAACACAGAATCTTAAGTTGATTTCTGTTCTTTGTCTGATATCGACAGTGCTAATTGATGGGAACTTTTACAATTGATTCCTCGCAATGTGACAGTCTTCGTGAGTTTATTATTGTTTTGTTGTTATTCTGTTCAATCTAAGGGCTAACATGGAAGTTATTTGAGGAGGCACACTGGGACAACAAAATAATACAAACCAACTATTTTTTTGTTTTTTTGCTCACAATAGTGGGAGTCATTTTTAATTAGGGTACATGTAACATTTTATTGGATTTCAAATTTAAATAGAGGGCTTTTTTAATCAGCAATTAATTTTTTTTTTTTAATGTACAGATGAGATCTCAGAGATGAATTAGTATTTAGATCAAGTAGAATAATTTACAGTTTTTTCATTAATAAAACATTCAAAGAAAATAAATAAATATATATAAAAAAAGATAAAAAATCTTGAAAATCAATTTAGTTGAGGTATAGTGTGTACCTAAGGTTTGATGAGTCATTATTTTTTAGTGGACCAGTTGGTTTATTTCTCATTCCAGCCAGTAGTCCACATAATTTATATCATCCTGTTTGTGAACAAATTCATATAACAGGGATTTATCCAGCATTTTTCACTAGGGTCCTATGGCTGAAGGTATTGAAAAATTAGCACAATTTTAGTCATAATTGGGAAGGTTTTTTTCACACCACTGAATTTATGTAACTATAATATATTTATTAACCAGTTTGAGAATTTATGGTCAAGAAATTGAACATTTTCGGTTGTCATTTGCCTTTGAGAAGGGGCTGATGTTTGGTACCATATAAAGCCTGTTTAAATCCCTGTATATAAGATCTCTTGCTACAAAGCAGATAGAGTACCTGTAGTCCATGTGATGGTACATGTAGCAGGTTTCCTCTCAATTAAAGATTTGTTTGTTTAAACACCCCAGCACCTATTAATTTCAAAGAACAAGTCCACTTTAATCCACTGCTTAGAGGTAAATTACAGATTGTCTGTTTTAGTGTATAGAAAGTTTTTTGTGTTTTTTAAACATTCTTTATTGAAAAAAATGTGTTCTGTCATGCACTATTATAAACAATACATTTAAAAAATAAATACAATATCACTAGTAACAAAACATTTCTTTTGACTTGGTATCATGTGTTAATTCAAAAGAGGCCACAGCTGGCATTCAACTCCTATGTTTTTGCCCTTTTTAACTTAAATTGGGCAGTACAATATCAAGGTGGCACCTGCATCCCTTCATTAAATCCTGAATCTGCTCTGCTGTGTTATTTGGAAAGGTTTAATAGTTAGTTAGATCTTCTTAACAGAAAATCAACTTAAATATTACATGTCTTTTTTTCCATTTTATTTTTGATTTCTTTAAATTAATGTACATTATCTGTTTCTTTATTGAAAGCTATTTTATTCATGTTCTATCAAGAAATACTGAATAAATAGTAAAACAGCTCTATAATGATTTGTTGGATAAATTGGGTTGTAAAGATACAGTATATATGTTAAATATACCATTACACAGGGGCATTGGAACAAACTTCATATTGGGGGGGGGGCTGCTCCCATTTCTGAACATCAGAATTTGCAGGTGGATAATTAAACGATGAATAACGAACATATTTATGAGAATAACTGGGGGGCTGCAGCCCCCCTGACTCCAATGCCCATGCTACAATATTATAAATATATCACTACAATATTATCATCCCATGTGTATAACACAGATTTTATATCATTTTTCTTTGGTGTTTTCATTAAAGCTTGACTGACTCATATAAAGTATAGATATCTGGTTAATTATAAATACATAAATAAACCTAGCAACAATATAATACCATAACTCCCAATATCAGTTTCACTAATTTAATAGTCCCAAGATTTCCAAGAACAATCTATGATATGCAGTAATATGTATAAATGTAGCTCTAGGACCTTTGAAGATGAGATCAAGGTTATGTGTATTTATTGCATATTAACATCATTTAACGTTAATATGGAAATATATGCCTACATTATTGGTGAAATATGGAAGCCATGATTCAAAATTTACAATTTTATGATACTGAAGTAATAGTGAAACAAACAAATGTTCATATAAAGCATGTTTTGTCTAATCATAAAAATTGAATTATTCAAATAATTTTTATATGACATATCCATATTATCTGTGATATAATTTGCAATATATAAAGGGTGTTAAAACGTTTTGAGTCTGCCCAAGTTCCCCAGTGCTTAATAATGTTCTTCAGAGTTTTAAAATATAATGTACTTCATTTTTTTCCAACTTTTTGATACCCCCTCGTATACATGTATTATTAAAAGATTAGTTATTCTAGGTTTAATTAGTCCACAAAGGGACTGTAATAACTTCCCTAGGCAAATTATGTCCTATTATTGGCAATATTTCATAGCAATTTATTGATAACAGTCTCAATTCATAGGCTATTCAATACATTTACATCTGTATGATAGTGGTATGTATAAAATTTGTATTACATTCATTTAACCATTTATAATAGAAAGATATGTGTATACTCAACCAAAAAAGAAAGTATGTATGTATGTTGAAATATGTTTTGTTTTATTGGGTGGTCACAGTAATCGTCCATTGGCAGCAAACACATGCACAACTTGTGATATTACTGCACACATACACCTCCTCCTAAATTATGTGGTTATCTAATTCCAGAATTACTGCCATAAATGTCATCTGGTTTATGAAATAAATGACTATTATCAGTAATGTAATTAAGTGGACTAGACTGTACTTAAAATGGTCAACATACATACAATCTAACTGATCTAACAGCAACATAAATATGTAACACCTATCTGTATATAACAGCCACCTGCTCATAGCAACCTCTTCTAGTAGTTATGTAGGGTTGTCATTGAATACAGGTTTGACTGTACATATACAGGTGTGAAAAAATCATTTCTTAGAAAAACAAGGGGTGTTCAAACCACTTAACCCCCGCCTGTGTGTCTGTTACTGATATACATGTAAAAAGCAGTTATGTTGGTCTTGATTATCTTTTTGGAGCTCCTTGAATTGACTGAAGACAGTTTATGAGATTCTGCTCTAATTGCTTTAAACGGTTTTGCATAGTAATTTAACATGATGCTAATTTTGTCAATCAGCTAGAATCAAATTGAAGGTTCTCTATAAAGATGTGCATATACATGTTAAAAGCAGTGATGTTTGTGCTAGATATCTTATCTTTTTGAAGCTGCTTAAATTGACTAAAGATATTTTATGATATTCTGTTCTAATTGCTTTAAACGGTTTTGCATAGTAATTCAACGTGATGCTAATTTTACCAATCAGCAAGAATCAAATTGAAGGTTCTCTATAAAGAGATTTGTAATTGAGGTTTAATTACAGTAGACAACCATCACTAATACAATCTGTGGGATTTGAATATTTTTGATGTTTTGCTTACAAAACACTGTTTGCTTCCAGTATTGGCAAACTATTGATTGCACTGGGTTATTTTGAGTCTGGCCTGCCCTGCTGTCAACACAAGTGATTTCACTTGAGGCCCACAGCAATGAAGTACCCACACGGATAATGATGGGAGCTGTACTGAACAGTTGCTGAGTTCCCAGCCAGAGTGTTTTTAACTCCGTAATGATGTCATTAATCACAGCATTGAAAGCTTCATGTCAAAGATGATTTTCATGAGATTTTATGTTTTTTTCACTCAAGAGAGAAAAGTCGTTTATACTTGAGTCTGCTTTTATATATGATTTTGATGAACTGTCTAAACCAGATCAAAACATAGGAGACAAAATGTGATGGTTCAGAAAGTGCTTCATTAAACAGATTTGAAATAAATGTTTTAAGCCAATTATATTGATGGTCTGGTTTTTGTTTGCCATTTTAAATACATTGGAACCATTCTAAATTAGTTCCAGTGAGACAAACTAAATGTGCTGGTTTAAAACAATTGTGCAGCTCTGTGCCCAAGGGATGTGCCAAAAAGGAAATTTTCCCTATATGTGGTCCAATTTTCAGAAGGTATGACGTCACTATTGACATTGTCTTGCTTAATATAGTCTGTTAAGAAAGAGATCTGTTTTCAGTAACTAATATAAATTACATCCAAACAGATAAAAAATGTACAAGTGGAACATGCAAATTGGTTGTATGTTTTTTTATTTGTAACATTATTACTATAATTAGTATGAAACTGGAACCATTGTGCATGTGCATGTTATGACTTGTGGGTGTGCACAAAAAAGTGAAGTCACATTGGGTGTAGGTTTAAAGTTGCATAGCTAAAAATATTAGTGGTCAACATATAAATGTTTTGTAGCTAAATGATTACTAATTATACCTTTTAATTATTCCTAAGCCTCTTCTGATACTGTGAGAATAGTTGTCAAACTCGTAATGCATGATAACATCATATCTTTACATGGGGAAATTTGCCATTACTGGCATCATTTTTAGGATGAAACAAATTTGGCATATGGACATTATTGATAAATACCAACAACTGTTGAATGTAGTTATATTTTGATATTTAAATTTTTTCCATTTAAAACATAATTAAATGATTTTATTCAACCAAAATTAGTGTACAAATTAATTCATAATACTATATTCAATATAACAGATGTGTAATTGGTTACGTTTCCCTTAATTTTTAAGCCTTCCTACCAGAAATCTTTTAGCAAGGCTACCAAGACATAAGTTCCAAATATCTGGTGGGTGCCACAGAAAATGATTGCCATCAAGATCACTGTCTAGTAGTGTTAATAATGCATGTTAATTCTTTGTATTCGTGCACATATTTGTTTTATTATGGGCTTAATTGTGTAACAAACCCATCTGATGGGAAATAATATAGATTTTCTTGGCCTGTCCAATCATGTCTTATGACTGGTTGACTTGATGAATCAGTTCTGGAAATGTTTCTTGCCCAGAACTCATATCAGGTTCATAAGTGAAGTATGGTTTATATGTTTGTGACCAGACACTGTGTCTGAGGCATTGAATTCTTCAGATTCACAATTATATATCAGTTTAAACCCATTTCATTTAAAAAGTTTTATTGCTCAGTTTTAAAAATTTAATATCATTTATATGGCTTATTAGAATGTTCAGTGAAATAGTTTTAATGCTGAATGAACTTACTGAATAATACCTTCACTTGGTTTGTTCTTAAGAGAGTGGAATGTAGCTCCAATGGTAGCAGGTACGCCTGTGAAGTGGTCGGTCACTTCTCATTGGACCCATTTGGGCTATTTTTCATGCCAACTAGTGGTCTAGAACTGGTTTATCAAAAGCTGTGGTATGTGCTGTCCTGTCTGTGGGATGGAGGATATAAAATCCCCTTGCTGCTTATCAGAAAGAGTAGCCTATGTGGTGACTGTGGATTTCCTGTAAATACATATGTCTGAATGACCATATGATTGACGTCCAATAGCCGATGATAAGATAAAAATCAATGTGCTTTAGAGGTGTTATCAAATACAACAAATTTTACTTTGGTTTGCTCTTACATGTACATGTATAGATAAGAGATTATTAGCTTAGTAACCAATTCAATTGTCATAGCCAATAACTGGAACAGTTTCCCATCATATTAAACATTTAATGGCAATTATACATGTTACCAGTATAACAGAATTTTGATCCATTAACTGGATAAATTTTTTATTTTTTTTTAACTATACCACTAGAGCACATTGGTTGCCAAACATTTGGTAATTTTCAAACATGGTCAAGTGTGAGCCAGCTTCCAACTTGTTTTGAACCACTGTCTTTCAGCTTGAGAGTTCATTGTCCTACCACTGAACCACTGAGGTACTGGATAAATGTGTGCCTTAATATCCTGCTCATAAACATCTTAAATAGCAGTCTTTTAAGTTGCCATATTCTATATGCTTAATTTGCATTATATTTCATGTATATTGTATGTAAAGTATTGTCATTAGTTCATTATTTCAAAATGAAGAAAGGTAGGGGCAGTAGACATTTGTGGTGTTTTACATATTTATTTTACACAGGATTATGGGGTAAAAAAATGTTAATCTGGAAAGATAGAAAAACGCAAAACAAATTTTCTGTTTAAAATTTGAGAAAATGTCTGTTTTAATGATGAAGAAATTTCTTTACCAAAAATTATTAGAACTTCAGATTTATATATATTTCAAATAAACAATCTTTTCACATTTTTTCTTCGTAAAGGTAAAAAAAGGATAATTAGTTATACAAACAAAGTGAGCCTCAGTGGTCCAGTGGTAGAACATTGGACTCTCAAGCTGATGACAGTGGTTCAAAACCTGTTGGAGGCTGGCTCATGACTACATATTAAAATTACCAATGTTTGAGACCCATTTGCCGTTTGGGCTATTTTCAGTTCCAACCAGTGGTCCACAACTGGTTTATCAAAGGCTGTGGTATGTGCTGTCCTGTCTGT
>JAULBS010080356.1:0-19273 GCA_032355785.1 Symmetromphalus regularis | reverse complement strand
GAAGCAAAAAGACAGCAAAGAGGAACATTTTCCCTCAGTGTGTAGAAGTGATGGAATGAACTTAAAGAAAATTAACCTGGATTTCTAAGTGAATAATGCATGTATGGTATACCTTCTAGATTTAGTGTCACATCCGTCACAAAAAATTACCATGAAATGCCCCATATATACCAGTATATATATATATATATATTTTTTTTTTAAGATTTGTGAATTGAAAAGACCAAGTACAATGTATAAACAATAGAATAATTCAGGGATTCTTAACAAGAAAAAATAAATAAAATTCTTATATAGAACATTGTGAAAACTAACTACTGAATGGATGGTTATGAGATTTCATTATGAGATTTAACCTCGCAGGCCTTGAGATTCAGATGTTACACCACTTAATTACAATAACAATTTCAAGAAAAAATATTGGATAAATGCCATAATATATATATATCGAAGATATTAAATGAGTTGCCTTTTATCATCAAATTTATGTCCCGAGTGAATTAATTTTTCCTTGTCATGAGATTTAACGAGTGACAATGGAAAATTATTTCACAACGGACATAAATTTAATAATAAATGGTAACAAGCTTAATATTCTATTTATTACCCCAAACAATTTTAATCGTTCTAATCTTTAAACTTTCTAATTGCGTGAGTTTAAAGAGAAACACTATCCTATAACATTATATTATGGATAACATAACATAGTACTTTTTCTAGTTGTAATGATGTCATTTGCACTTTTACAAAATTATAATGTCATATTTAGTACAGTCAAGCTTATTGGTCATAACGGCCAAAGAGATCCAATGAAATGTGCTGTTAAACCAATGTGTGATATTTTACATGTGAAAATAACAAAAATAATGTAACACGTTATCAGTGAACACTGGGTTAATAAATAATTATATATATATATTATATGTTGTGATGGCTGAGCAATACCTCTGCAAACTAGTTTTATGATAGCTTATACTATGACACTACCGATTGCCGCTACAAAAATTCTAGGGCGTATGTCATTTATCTTACTGAACTCCGCTGAGCTAAAAATGAAAATATAAAATTAGAGCAAATATAAACAAATGGCAAATAGATCACAAAACATTTGTCAGACCTCTCAAGACATCAAAAGCCTTCGTGTTACTCGTTCTTTTTTCCTTTTCTTAAATCATGTATTTTCAGGTCAATGACAGCTCACAGACCTGTATCTATCTGTAGGTGACAGAAGAGACATGTTAAATGTTCATCACGGAAAAGCGACAGGCCATCTGTTATCTTCTATCAGCAGGCCAACTTTCAATCCATTAACTTTCTTTCTTGATTGCATTAATATACATCAATTAGCTATATTTGCTGCTTATTATGCTATTACATTTTCGGCTGACAATGGAGAGAAATATTTTTTAAAATATATCTTTACACAAAAGAGGTTTATTTCTCATTAAAATTTACACCTGTTGAATTTTCTGTATTCGCACATAAAGATGATAATCTCAAGAATGAGCCAGGTAATCGGCAAGTTTGCCATGCAGACACATCTCCTTAACACACTGGCGTCTGAGGCGTAATCATGCAGACGTCTATCTCTTTCAACAACAATTAGGTTCACATGACACAAAGATAATATGCTAAACCTTGATGAGCCCTGACGACATTTTACAAGTCTCTGTGCAGAGAGTTAATTCAGAGTTCATTGTCACATGTGAAGAAACATGTTGCATATCATACCCATACTGCCCACACAAAGGACGAAGAATTGATACTTTACTGCCGTAACATTGAAAACTTTGAAAAGTCCCATAACCAGAAAAATGATTCTGCCCACTGTTTAATGGTCTGTACCCAGGTGTGAACCTGCTGGGAGATTAACGTGCTGTAATGGGGAGTCAAACATTAAATAAGGCAAATAAATATGTGTTTTGTCACTCAGTGGGCTGTCCCACATTGTTCTCCTTAACAGTCGGCAACCACTTTGATGTCTTCTATGGGGAGTGGGGATTAGTAAAACACCTCAATGCTTCATCACTTTGACTTTGTATCACAGTAGCTCGGGTTGAGAGTAAACTGTTTTGAAATTTAACTTTGTATCACAATAACTTAGGTTGAGAGTCAAATGTTTTGACATTTTCAATTTGTAATTTAACTCTATATCATAGTAACTTGGGTTGAGAATCAAATGTTTTAAAATTTAACTTTGTATCACAGTAACTCAGGTTGAGAGTCAAATGTTTTTAAACTTTCATTTTGAAATTTAACTTTTATCACAGTAACTTGGGTTGAGAATAAAATGTTTTGAAGTTTTCACATTGAAATTTAACTTTGTATCACAGTAACTCAGGTTGAGAGTAAACTGTTCTGAAATTTTCACTTTGAAATTTAACATATTTATTATTATGCATTCATTATAGTTACACTAAAATGTTAAAGCCCAAAAAGTGCATTATTCCTTTAAAACAGTGGACACGACTTTTGCTATTAGCAGTCAAGTGTTTTTAAATGTTCATTTCTAGAAAGAACAGCACGTGCCAAAGCCTTAAAATAGTATATCAGTCAATGATGTGCCCAAATGAGTGCACTAAATTCCATGTACATGTATGTCTGTGTCCTGATAAAGATACTATTAAATAATTATTACTGGATAGTTAATTCTATTTATTTTGCCTTGTTGCATTTTATCAAGAGGAGGATAAACTTTCTTTTGTTCTGTTTAAATTTCTTACATCTTTATTAAGGGTATGAACTTAAAATGGTATCATATCACATACATGTATCATTATGTGATACATAATTTGTGGTTTGCTGTCAAATGTTGCATGATTTACTAATAAAAGCTTTGTACAGCAAATTAATTGATTCCATGCATGAATATGAACAATGGACTTCATAAACCAAGAAATAATAAAAAAAATTAAAATGAACCATTTGATATGTGGCAAACTATACAATTAAACCTTAGCAACATGATCAGTTCAGATGTAAGCGAGATCTTCAAGTTGGTCAATAACTAAGGAAGTTATGCCCATCCCGCAAGTCTTCAGTTGGATACCTATGTATGCCATACTATTGGCACACAATGTACATGCACTGTCAATATCATGCGTATTGATCTCACACAAAACAGCAGGTTCCACCAGACTGCATCAAATTGTAAGTGTGCTTTTACCCATCCTTGACACAACACAGCTGCATATCCTAGCTATGTGTATGTGATGTGGATCATTACTTATGTAATGGTCAAATCATATTATGTCAGACATTGAGTGACTGCATAAACAGATTACATATTTGACTGAATATATTAATACAACACAATTATTACACCACCACCAACAAGTTGTTAACGTGCCCACATCCATATTGGTTCAGTCCCCCACCCCGAGAACTGGGGTCCTAAGATGACTCTGAGTTGTAAAATTCTACAAATGTTGTGAACTCAGACCTATAATAAATTACACCAAATACCCTCAACTTCAGCCTTGACCTAAATACCAGTCTCTCAAGTAATTATAACAACAGATCTTGTTCCAGCATCACCTTACTAACAGTATGAAGTGTACCTGTGGTGAGACAAACAGCCAGCCCTTCCTGGCCACAACATGATCATTTCCTTGTTATCTCATTGTAACAAATTATCATCAATGTGTCTCCAATCCACTCACATGTACAGTGGGAAAGGAAATACAGAGGTCTACAGAGAGCAAACCACAAGAAGAACTGCAGCGACCAAGAAACCACACATTGGAAGCTTGTGGCTGTTAAAACATGAAGACAAGTGGAACACAGTACATGGTGAGTCAACAGAGATAAAAACATCTCATGACAGTGGTAACAAGTGCAGTTCACATTAAATTTTTATTTTTAAATCTCACGGTTTCAACTGTTAAGATTTCTTCTCCAAAATGTTTTAATAAATTTCCATACCAAAATACTTGTACATGTAACTTGTAAGCAGAATAGGACAAAATCAGTAGTTATCAAGTACTATCAAACTATCAGTATCACAGCTTGTTTTAAGACTCTACAACATCATTTGGTTGCATCTACCTGTCTCTGAAGTTATTCTAAATTAGGAGCACCATGCAACTAAAGTACAAATAATAGGTGTAAAATATTTATTTTAGAAGCACATACTTCAACTTTTATTTAACAAGCCTCTAGAGCACATTGATTTTAATCTTATCATCGGCTATTGGACATCAATCATATGGTCATTCTGACATATTTATTTGGAGGAAATGCGCTGCCGCCACGTAGGCTACTCTTTCCAATAAGCACAAGGGGTCACTTTCCCTCAAACAGGACAGCACATACCACTGCCTTTGATAAACCAAACTGCAAATGGATCCACTGACAAGGATCGATCCGACGACCGACCGCTTCATATGCAGACACGCTACCGTTTGAGTTACATCCCACTCCTTTATAGTCAATTTATAGTGTATGTGATATGTACTCTTTCTTGAACAGAATTCGTGATTTTAAAATGTTACGTCTGCATTCAAGGATTAACGAACTGGACCCTGTAGCACTGTGGTTAAGCTGTCGGACTTACGGCTGGTAGGTACTGGGATCAAATCTCAATCGAGGCATCGGATTTTTAATCTCGATACTGGATCCAACTCTGTGTGATTACTCAGTAAGGTCATTTGGGTAGATGTACGCCGCTTACACCGAGCAGTGGTCTAAAACTGGTTTATCTAAGGCCGCTGTATGTGTTGTCCTGTTTGTGGGAATGCGCACATAAAAGTTCTTATGAAAGACCATGAGTCGAGAAAAACAAATGTCTGACTCGTAACAGCTGCTGAATAAAAACAATGAGCTGGGGTGATGTTAAACAAACAATCCTTTGCTTTTAAAGATTAATGTTACGTGTCAACTTTCAGGGTTGGAAAATGTTTTCAATTTTATAGTAGCCCACGGGCCTGCCTAGGACCTATATTGTGGAAGACCAGGATCATATTCTGGTAACCCGAAAATATTCTTATACAATATTGTCTATGCTTTATATTTCAGATTCCAATCATTATTTTCAAGAATAATAAAACTGCATATAATATTATCATTTGTCTCATTTATTAATAAAGAAAATATATAATGTTCACAAAATTATTGTCAAATGAACGTTTAGCCCATTTCTGAAGCAAAAGCTTAAAATACATAAGTTGTTTAGGCAGTTCCGGATCTTGGGTAGTTCCGGATCAAAATGCTTTTTCAGCTTTTATACAAGTCTAAAAAATAACCGATCGAAAACGTAATTAATTTTTTATTAAAGTTCGTTTTATTAATGAGTTGTTCTTTATTTGCTAGAAATGTTTTTTTGAAGTTAAAGTCTAAAGTGTTGACTAAAGCCAGATCGTTTATACATTTACAATTATTGAATATTGTTTAAACCAAAGTCTTCACTTTATGTTTCACCTCTAATCCGGACTTAAAATTTTATCAGAGTTTATCTGAAATTTACAGATGACTGAAAATTCGTACGTCTGAAAATAAAAAGCGTAACAGTAGGAGAAGGTTACTTCTGTTGAATATTTTAAATACGAAGGGGTTAATTAGTTTATATAATCTCGAAAACGACACTTAAAATATCGAGAATAACCTAAATATATTTAATAGTGTTTCAAGTTGTTTTCTAATACCATGCAATATTTACCGAGATATTACAAAAACAAATTGTAATTAGAATACCTATTTCGTGTCCAGAGCGTCATTATGATGTGGAGTTATCGCCCTTATCTAGAGATCGAAAGATGGCCGATCTTATTCTAAAGGTGGCAGTCTGGAGTTGACAAGATAATATTTAAGTTAAGAAAGGACAATATTGATTGATACTACTTTATAATGCATCTGGATCAAACAACATTAGAAATGTAACGTTTTTCCACTTCCACCCTTTTTTTAATTATATTTTTTTATTCTTTATTTATTTTAACCATATCGTAAATGTGGCAGTCCTCTATAAACTTGGGATTGTCCTTTTAATGTTTTGAAGGATTAGTATTAATTGGGATTAACCACTACGGTTCATATTAAAATAATCTTGAGTTGTGATATTATATTCGTATGCTGCGTTTTGTTGTTGGATGGGTGGGGGGGATGTTGTTTTGTTATTGTTTTTAATTCTGATATCAACACAATGAGGTTTGTCATTTGGTCTTAAAATACCAACATCATCCATATTGGGATTAACATCTGTTTCCTGAAAAATCTCTTTTTCGGTTATAAAACAAAATGGTGTCAACGAGCAAGAAATGATGTTTTTAATATGTTCCGTCCATGCATGAAACTAGGAGTCACATTCTTGAGATTCAGTTACACAGGCTGCATATTTGTGCATCATACTTACACACAAATTGCTTTTGTAACTGTTTTTCCGTGACCTCAACTGACACCTTAAGAGTGTGCATCAGGTTTATGTTATTTGCTGTGGGAATGTCACAACGGGGGACCAGTCCAAAACATCAGTAGCTGGTCTACAGTGAATACCAATAGACAAAATATATATATAAAAAATTACAATTAAATTACAAAAGAGAAATGCTTTGAATTTTAATTACCGTGAAATAATTTACTGCCAGCGGTATGGGTTTTAGCAGTTACCATTAAGTGAGGTTTTAAAAGTGATAAATGATTTAATTGAAAACCCAAATGAAATGCTAATTGTAAAATTATTTCTTGATATTTATACGATACAGACTGTTGAAAAATACATTATGTATGTATGTGTACATATTATATGAATACACATGTAGTAGTCTTGTTTTTATGCTGCATTTATCACGAGTGTTAATCATATAATTATATGTATAGAATAAAATGTCAACAAAAAAGAAATTTTTAATATTTATCGACTTTTGAGTAATAATGTCCGCCTATGAAGCTGTTGGTCGTCGGATCGATCCTTCCAAGTGGACACATTTGCCGTTTGGGGTATTTTCCGTTCCAACCAGTGGTCCACAACTGGTTCATCAAAGGGCTTTGTATGTGCTGTCCTGTCTGTGGGACAGTGCATATAAAAGACATCTTGCTGCTTATCAGAAAGAGTAGCCTATGCGCCGGCAGCGGGTTTCCTCTAAAAATGTGTCAGAATGACTATATGATTGACGTCTAATAGCCGACGATAAGATAAAAATCATTGTGCTCTAGAGGCGTCGTTAAATAAAACAAATTTTACTTTGAGTAATAAAACATAAATACAGCCATATCATTTTAAAAAACTTTCTCCTTTTAACAATTCATGTTATTGTCGTGGGAGTTTTGAGTGCATGCCTGCGTCTGTGTGTGCTGCCTTGTTGTTTTTGAGGATCATTTTTCTGTTTTCTTCTTTTATTTTTTCGGTGGTGTGGGGGTGTTGCTGTTTTTGTTAATAAAGACACTGATTTTTTTTTAATTTTTACAAATTGAAATCCTAACAAAATAACATCGTTATAAAAATAACTTCAATTTTTAACATAGAGACATATAAAAGAGATCATCCTGTTTTTATATATAAAAATGACCACAACTTCGACAGAATTGTTATTATTGCGCGTCGGTCAGAATCATCAGTGGCAGTCCTCACTAAAGAGATGAGAACTTTTGATTTAAATATATTTTGCATTTTTGAGTTTTATTAATATGTTAAAGGCATATTCCACGGATTTTAAGGGTCTTTGTGCTCTAAATATTAATTACGAATGAAACTTACAGGCATTTGTGATACTAGATCTCGCTTTTACCTCAAACATGGTATAGAGAATTCCATGTCGAGTTTATGGTTTATGATTTATTTGTCCGTGAGCATAATTCATTATTATTTTTGAAATATTCATAATAAGCGAGATGCGGTGGTTATGTAAGTAGTTGAATGAAGTATTTTTATGGACAAATCGAATATTTATATTTAAAATTAATTCTTTGTTTGGAAATTAATTAGGTCAAGGGTCCGTGGGAGTATGCGTTTAAATCATAGAACGCCCTATATTATAACTTTAATATAAAACATTATGTATGCTCCGTACATTTATTCACGCTACGGATAAATCAAATTCCAATACCACTACAGATGGAATCAACTAGGCCTACATGTACCCGTAATAATTATTTATGAATATTAACAATCTCGCACGAGTGTCGTTAAAGTGCCATGCACTCAACACGTGGGATATTTATGTATTATTAAAAAGCGGCTGTACGTAAATGGATATAAGATAATGGTTTTAAATGACAGAAAAAAGTTTTGAAAGTCGATTAATGGTGACAGTACTGTGACGTCACAATCAATACGAAAGCATTTAGTGCTAATATCATATTTATTAACCCGTTTAGTCTGGGACATGTGTAATAAGATATTTTATATTGTGACATATTTCTATTATATAATTGTATCATAGCATATTTAAATATTGATGTAAAAAGCGCGTGGTGCGTTGAATAACAAGCGTATGTCGGCAGAATTGAGTTAATTGAAAAGCCATGTGCTGTATACGGCGATCCATACAATAAAACTGCTGTTAAAAATAATATTGTGTTATGGCACTAAATTATCATAACGACTTTATTTATATTTAATTTTTTTTAAAGAATTTTTATACTGATTAAAGCACTTCAAGATGATTCAGAAAATTAACTTTTAAAATTGTCAGTTTTTCTATTTATTTATTATTATTTCCTGTTACTTTTGTTTATTGGAAATTCGCCCTTACACTTGCATATAAAATGAAAATTAATACTTTTATATGAAGAATTTAAATATGTTTTTATTAATGAAAGAATAATTTATAAATTAAATAAAACCAATAGATATAAAAGTTCTAAAAGGTTGTTTTTTCCTAATGAAGCATTTTAATATTTCTTTTTGGCAAATTATTTCGCTAGCACATTTGTCAAACTAAGACAAACTGATTCATTTTTAAAAAAAACATCCTCTTTCTTCACGTGAGAAAATCCCGCGTTTTAAGATTCTCCTGCATACGGAAAAACCATATGCCATATGAAAAAAATCCTATTACATTTGTACATAACTAACGATTATATCATAATTAGTTACAATTCATATATTTAACTGTCAAACTAATAGTTTCAGACTTGATGCTCATCTGTACAGCATCTCTTATGACAACAAAATATTTATTTCAGATATATTAGTATGAACAACTCAGTATGTTGACTTGTTTTGCTCGGCGTTTAATACACGTGTACGATTACCGAACATTGATAACAACATACTTATCCATGCTGCGGGGCCCGAAAGCACGTGCTTTCCCACGCTCCTGTCGTGCTTTGTAAGTGGCAGACGACGCGCTCGTGCGTATGTTGGAGGAATGTGTTTTTCTGTTCTCCCCACTGCAGCAGATGTGTAATACCAGTTACATGGGAAAATAGCACCTTCTGGCTTGTTTATTACTCACAAATACAATCCATACAAGTGCATGACAAATAGCTTTCTCAACTGTCGCAAAATTCAAATATTTCTTATATTTTTTTAGTGATAGTAAATCTTAGACAAGGTGTCACTGGGTTTCTTATTATGAGAGAGCAGGGATTCTGTTTTAGAGCATAAAACATACTTGTTCATACTAAATGTATCAATACTGAAAATAATTGAAAGAAAACAAAGACTGCCATGGTTGCCATTTAGAACACTGAGGATTCATATCAAGGGAATAGGCTGTCAGATTTGTCCACAAGATTTGTTTTAATAGTTTTCTAGTTGACTGTTCAACCACGATTCTTAGTTCAAACTGTATTTACATCTTTTACTTGTAATGACGTTATGTTGATCATATGGTGAAGAATTATCGTCTTGGACAAATGATCCGGTACTAGCCATCTAAAGATACGAATAGTTTCCATCAGATACATTGATTATCATGGCCATACAATCTGAAATAAGACTTGTTTTGCGATGTACGATATTGCGTTTATCATAATAATGAAATGCCTAACCAAAACGTTCAATAGAAAATAAATAAAAGGAAGAATAGTATTAATAAACTACAATTTGAAACAAAACACTAAGAATACAAAATCCTACAGTTTCGGTCACATTTGTCCAGTTGTTCTTTTACAGACGTCGAATGTTCCACTCAGAAGCTATTATGGCTATATTTGAATTTGAATCTTCCATATGTTACAGCTCTCGTTAAACCATCTAATTAAAATGTTTCAACCGCTTTTAATGTACATCTAGTGGTTCTTGAGAATACGTTAACTCTGTATTAGCATGTTAGAGCCCATGCTGTGCATGCTAAATGGACTTGAAAGGTGAAAATATTTTAATTTGGATATTAGGAAGAACGTTTTGCAATATTAATACTTTGAACATCTGAAAACGTCACAACCAATAAGACGTTATGTTATCCATGTTTTATTTTCAAAGGACCGTCATATTAAAAACAGTGTTCAGAATCAATGAACGTCCTTATGAACGTTTTGTAGCATCGGTTTGGTCTTTCGTATTTTTGTTTAATAAAAAAAAAATCCATTAAAATGTTTCAGATAATATTTCATCTATAGCCATAGTGCTTATGAAACATCGTGACAAATACCTGTGTAGACTAGTTGAGTGATTGCGTTCAGCACACAATAGCTAACGTTCACTCGTTAAGACTATTTTTTGCGCTTAACGTTAAACCCAATGATAAAGTTTGGAAACAGTGAAATTGTTACGTAGCGACCGAGATACATAGTCTATCCTTAACGTAAGAGAAACTCATTGGCCCAATTTCTTGATAACTGTTCGGCCTTTATACAGATTAAAAAAATTATCTTTAATTCTGCTAAAAGCAGGTTTTGAAATGTGAGTATAGGTTAAACTATCAACGATAAATCGGTGCTAGAAGGTTTCTATGTATAGGTTTTTGTTGAATGCCGATTGAAACAGAAATATAAAAACACATCTTCAGAACTAATGTTTACCTGGTCTAAACATCTTCAGAATTTGATGAAAGTATTTTCTAAACGTTCAATGATCTTATCTTACAGTGTATCTGTTGCTATGTATTGACAGAGAAACGGATGCCAGATAGAGGGTGGGAAGCTGGAAGATAAAATTAGATACAAAGTACTAATGTTTCAAAACAGTACATTTAGGCCCGATTTCTTGTTGACTGTGTTTACACGTGTTAAAATAATATGTTGAACGGTGCATCAAGGTCGAACTGTCAACGATAAATCAGGCCTTAAATCAGGACCATACCTAGCTCCTTTTTGTGTGGAGTATAATAAATATGAGGTAGTTTCATTATAAGGCGAATAATATATATATATATATATATATATACATGTAGTACATAATCTGAAATTCGAAGTAGAAGATGTGAAGTTTGGATGGCATGAAACATGATTTTTTTTGCATCTGCAAACAAAGGTTTTAATTATAGTTGATTAATAATATATATATATATATATATATCAGTAGCTGATCAAGGGATGTCCAGGGGGTCCGGACACTCCCCTTTTCAAGAAATGTTTTTTAACATATATTTTCCGAGTGGCAGGACGTGAAAATTAACCATTTTCCCCCGGTCCTATTCACCCATCACATTTGGACACACACACCACTTTCAGAAATCCTGCATCCGCGCCTCTATAAATATGTTGATCAAAGCTTGGTTGGTAAAGTTATTGTAGATGTGCTTTTGGCCTATGGTAGCTTCTATCTTGAGTACATTGTATAATAAAACTACATATACTAAACTTGAAGACTTACCCTGTGAACATTGGCCACAACTTGTGTTCGAACATTAAAACAGCAAAATCACTTTAGAAAAATATGCTTATAGAAAACGATGAGAATAGGAGACAGGAGGGCATTGGGAAGTTTCGTAAACATGAATTTCCGTTCAAAGCTCAATCATCTATTCATATGCATATTTTCAAAAATACTCTACTAAAAACACTTTGAGACCTTTAAAGGTATATCATAATCGTTCCATGTCTGCACAAAACAGCCAGTCACCTTCCTAGTTGTCAACAGTTGATAAACAACAAACACACATGTACCATGTCACCATAGCGATTCACAGCATTTGCTATTTATGGTGTTAAAAAAAGCTGGATTCATATGCATCAATAACGTACACATGCTCCGATGGCTGGTTTTTTTTTCTGTAATGTTTGTCTCTCGTGCACCATGTGTCTGGTCTCAATGCAGCGCATCTGGCCCGCGTCTTGGGAAAGCTGACAAAATCTGCCTGAATGTTGCAACACATGTTCACAGTCATACTCCCACAACAACAAAATATAAACGTTTGTGTGGGAAAACTAACCTTTCTAAGAAGTTCTTTGTGCGAAAATAAATATATTTTGCTGCTGCACAAAAACAAAGTGATTAAGTTTCATCATTATGGTTTTTTTTTAGTGAAAGAATTTAGCAAGATTATGTAGCATTAATCAACTGTAATAAATTATCCATAAAATATTTAACCTTAAGAATATTAAGTGTATTTACCTGGTAGATAAATATATTAAAATACGAAAGCTGTAAAATTCATATTTATATCAACTTAACTTTGTTTCTAGCCAATGAAATCAGTTTATAACAAAAACGAAACATATTATTTAGGATTTTAATAGTTTTTATTTATGATGTCGAGAAGTTCAATGTAAATTCGGAGGGACATGAAATTAAATGCATTATATATCTATAGATTTTAAGTTTGAAAAACATTTCTTATGGAAAAAAGAAATTAAAATATTCTGAAGATATATTCTGTAGTATTGGTTGGTTGTACTTATTTTCATGCTTATATCCAATTAAGTTTCAAGCACGTTGTCCTGGGTACACATCTCAGCTTCCTGTTTGCCAGAACAGAGGTTAGTGTTAGTAGAAAAGACGAAACCCGCTACTAATGTGGCTACTCTTATCGATAAGCACCAAGGGATCTTTTTATGCACTATCCCACAGACAAGATAGCACACGCCACGACCTTTGAGCCTTGCGGAGCACTCACTTAAAAATCCCATGTCTCGACTGAAATTTGATTTCTGTACCTAGCAGTCTAATAGCATAACCGCTGCACTTGTGAGACCGGTGTTAAATACTTAAACAGGATTACCTTTTTAAATAATATTAATTAGGGACAGAAATTTTGGCGAATTTTGAGAATGACTCCTATATGTTCTGTATGAAACAAATTCGTTTCTATCTATGATCAGTATTGTTATAACAATATCATTCATAAATGGAAAGATGAACAACATGTCTACCTTAAGAAATCATTCACTTTATCAACAATGGCAAATGAACAGTGGCATTATTTTCCAAGTAACATTCGTTCAGTGATTAAATTTTGTTTCCTAACACTTTTGATATTGTTAATGTAAGACATATTAATATATAGGTTTGCTTCTTGTAAATAAACTTATAGTTTTGTTTATTATAAGTTCAATGAAAAAGAATATGAAAAAACGTATAATTTTATGTAAACATTTATTAATTAATGGGCAATTCCAATGTCACATGTTTAACCATCAGAGATGTTCTACGGACTATACCACTGAAACATCGCAGCAGGTTCTGTTTCATGCCACGACATTCAAATTATGAAGTACACACTATTATATTTGGAAGAGAAATCTTTTGGAAATAAGTCAAAGTTTAACTTCTGTTTTAAGTTGTGCAGTAGAAGTTCCTTTTTATTGTTTTCACTCGTATATTTTAAAGTTGGTTTTCACAGGACATGGTTGTGTGATACGATAAAATGAACAATCTGGTATTCCCAATGAAATGGTCTACCTGAATGTCTGGATGTTCACAGAATAGTGCACGAGTGTTATAAACAGGTGTTTAAACATTGCGGACAGGTGTTGTCAGCTGCAGTGAGCCCAGGTGTTACTCTGCTGTCAACACATCCATGCAGCGCAGCGTTCTCTGTTCTACATGCACAACACAATGTAACACACGCTGACTACAACAAGTATGATGTACAAGAATTTTATTTAAAACCATAAATCCGTGTTTTTAGATAAGTATAGATCAGTTTCATTGGTATACGGTTCCTACAGAATGCCAGACTAGATTATGAATTATTGCCGGGTGGGGAGGAGGAGGAGATACGTGCCCCGTCCCTTCTCCAGCTCCGTCTCTGAAGAGCATTTTTGTATAGACAGATTCAAGGGGAGGTAAAGAGGTCCGAACCCCCACACGCACTCCAACTTCTTTGGATCACATCTCCAATATTAAAACTCGTAAAAATATCTTTGGACCCCATTTTTCTAAAACAAAACCCGCCTCGGTGGCGGAGTGGTTAAGTTGTCGGACTTACGACTGGTAGGTACTGGGATCAAATATCAGTAGAGGCATGATATTTTTATTCTCAATACCGGCTCCAGCACAGAGTATATGCTCAGTAAGGCTCAACTGGTATGCCTTTTGCACAGACCAGTGGTCCACAAATGGTTTATCAACAGCCGTGGTATGTGCTCTCCAGTTTGTGGGAAAGTCCATGTAAACGATCTTTAGCTGCTGATCGGATTGAGTATCCTATGTAGCCGTAACGGGTTTTATTTAAAGAGCATGAGTCGCAAAATCCTATATAATATGTCTGTTACTTGATAGCCGTTGAATAACCTATGTGGGGTGTCGTTAAACAACCAATCCTTTCCTTTACACCGATGTATTTGGAAATCTCGAATATGCGATTAAATGGATAACCAAATAAATTCTGACAAATTAAGGGACATAATTCATGTAAACAGATTGCACATTATCGAGTCTTTGTAGAGTATTTATATGTAATGAATGTATGAATTAATGAACGTTTCTCACTGTTAGAATCATTCGAATTTATTGCATGTAACACATATAAAATATTGATATCTTAAATTAATATGTTAGTATGTCTGTGCATTTTCTTCCTGATGTTGAGTGTTATTTGCAATAGAGTTTATCTTATCTTTTCTTATCTTGTTTTGTCTTATCTTATCTTATTTCAGCACAAGAAAAAAAGCGAACTTCAGTATTTGTGACACATGGTTCACGGAAGAAACCCGCTACTGCCACATAGGTTACTTTCCAATCAGCATCAAGGGATGTTTTATATGTACTTATCATAAACAGGACGGTATATACCACAGCATTAGTTTCACCAGTGAGTCCACTTTGTGTACGATACTTTTAAGCAATGCTTACAATTACATCTTCAATAGGTACGCTAGGTAATAATGATTGAAAAATACCGAATACTGATACTGTCGTCGGTACCTATCTTTCTTCCTCTGGCCATGTAATTACGAAATAACCATTATAATTTGGTTAAATTATATATACATGTATATATATTAAACAAATTATAATGATTATTTCTTAATTACATGACCAAAGGGAGGTTACCCTCTTTAGAGCGTCCCTGTCACATCCTCCCTCGATCCGCCAATGGTGGTATGTGACCCTAAAAACGTAAAATAAATCATTTTATTTTTAAAAATCAATCAATAAATAAATCTAAATAAATAAATAAAAATACGATGGGTCGACAGATTTACTCCTTTACAGGAGGCTTCTGGCAATCTTTTCTTCCTGTTAGTGGTTCATGACTGGTATATCAAATATTGTAGTATGTTTTGTCATGTGTATGGAAAATCATATATTCTCCATGATGTTAATATTTTCTTTTTCTGTAGATAACACGCTTTAAGACGAGGTAGTGTATGTTTGACGTCTAATTACACTGAACAATATACTAGGGAGTCGCTTTAACAAGCATTCCTTTCCTTTGCTATGCTTATTATGTTTATTTATGTGAGGGTCTATCTCATTTGATAGAACGTTAGCCTGGGGTGCTTAGGTCGTATGATCGAACCCCCTCAGTGGGCTCATTTTCTTGATTGGTTTTATTCCAACCAGTGTTCTACGACTGGTATATCAAAGGCTTCGGTAGTTCGTATATATTGTCCTCTCTATTGAAAGGTGCATATAAAAAATTCCTTGCTGTTAATGGAAATATCTAGTGGGTTTCCTTTGAAGACCAAGTGTCAGACTTACCAAATTGGCGTCCAATAGCCGATAATTAATAAATAACAAACTTTTTTTTTATTTACAGGCGTGCTCTATGAGAAAATCCATCTACGCGTGTTCTCACTCAGTTGAGTATATGCACATGTTGTCCAGATTACCCACTGCCGCCATTCAAGACGCCACCTGGTGTGAGCCGGTCACGCGGCTCTGGGTAGAGTTGTTTTTTCTTTGTTACCTCACAGATAAGAAGATGCGTTGTTAGACTTTGGTTTATTTACAAAATGTGCAAGTAGTAAAACGCAATATTTCTCGAGGCGTACAAACAAGTGAAGCCACGTAACAAAGGCGAAATATATGTCTATAGCAACAAAAGGTGTGTTTTTCTAACACTTACATCGATAAAAGTGACGCCATGACGGTTAGGTTTCCCACTGTGATATGGGTGGATAAACAAACTTGATGGAGCCATCTAGTTATGTCTTAGTGGTTGAATGTCAGTTTGAAACCGAGTATAAAGTCAATTTGGTGAATATGTCATATGCAGGTAGTTACGTAAATATATATATTCCTACTTAATTTTAATGGCAGCTGAATGTCAGTTTGAAAGTGAGCATAAAGTCAAATTGGTGAATATGTCGTATGCAGGTAGATACGTAAATATATATAACTCGTCATACCATAAGCATGTTCTAAAATGTATCAGAAACTGAATAGGAGAAGAAGAAATATGATTTTATTTCCAATAATCATTTTCTCTTTATTACAAGCATTATTACCTCCCTTTTATCGTGTTGTGGGCCACTGTCAAGTTGAACCTCTGTTTAAAAACATAATTTGTAACTGAGTTTGTGGTGACACTAGGTGTCCATGAAATGTAAGTCAGCACCTGTCTTAGCTTTGTTAATCATTTGTTATTACATGTTAAATAAAGAAATTCAAGCATAATTATTACAGAGCATGATACGTCCTTCACATTGGATATTATTTTTCGATTAGTTACAAATGGTCTTTTCGTGCACTTTTCAAGGAAGAACAGATAATTAATACCATGTCATTATTAAGGCTATATCATGTTCCATAGTTGCTAGAAAGTAAGATATCTCTAATATAGAATCTAGTGGTGAATCTAAATAACATTTCTTAAAAGGTATTATTATATTATTATTATTATTATTATTATAACGTTAAAGAATACGAGGAATCTATATCATATTATTATTATTATTATTATCCCTCTAAATGGATTTTCTGGATCCGCCACTGGAATCTGTCTAATGATGGAGGAAGTACAAGTTAAAGTATCTTTGTCTTGTACAAATGCCAAACATAATGGAATATTATTTAATAATCTTCCAACCATAATAGCTTGATAACTGTATTCGTAATACAGGTCATTTGTTAAAACTGTTGAAATTTAGACGATGACAGTGAATCCAATTACTTGCGAAAACTGTCAAAATGTACTTTTGTTCCATTCGCTTTCCTCCGCACAAAGCAGAGCACCATTGTTATCGCGAACTTTACAAGATTTACGCCAACTGACATGTTTATTTGACCTCTAATGCGGAAGTGAAGCTCGCCTTGACACAAACGACCTGGCTTCTTTGGTGACATAAAACTAGTTGCTCCGATTTCCGTGTTTTCTCACCAGTCTAGAATAACAGAGAGGACAGAATAGCACGAATTTCACCGAAGGAGAGTATTGAGAGGTGATTGGCAGGTGACTGGCTCCCTCTCATCAAGTAGCGCTAGAGTGTCACGTGTAGCGAGATCTAGCTCCTCCTACAAATCTTGTTAATCAAATTGCAAACAAATTTCAATGGAATTTAGACATGTTTCGAAAAAATAGTTCTTCGCCATTTTTGTCATTCCGTGCAATAAGGTGACCTGGATATGAAGTTTGTCTCAGTTTGTTACCTAGTACAAAACTGTGGAATTTATGCCAAAGTTTGACAGTCTACACTGGGAATGACCAAGTTTTACTTCTTCAAATATTGTAGTGTTGAATAGTATATCTCTGACGAAACAGTCGCCGTGCCAGAATGATAATGTTTATTTGAAAATAGTCATACAATGAGTATGACCGAGTGATCAGTGATTATCCTCAATGACTTTGGAACTAGTTATTCCAAGATCACCCATACACAACCCACACCCCCCTGAGTCAAAACCTAGATCAGTCCTTCAGTATTGGTCTTAATAAAAAAAGTCTGTCTTTCTGTATGGCTGACTATGCATCGATTTAGTAACGATAGAATCAGTATTTCAGTTATCCCTTCCATCTATTACATCATGACTGGTACCTGGAAACAAGTTGTATGTTTTCTGTGTGAATGGAAGTGCATATAAAAGCTCTATCTGTTAAGAAAAAAGTAGGGTTTTTTCTCTCGAAACCATGCACAGCAGTTATCATTATGTTTTATACTTAACAGCCGACTAATGTTATTTTTATTATTATTAATAGATAGATATATATGTATATAATCCCATTCCAAATGTGTGCCTGGCTAGAATAGTTCCCACCTCCACATACTAGTATATATGTTCCATCAAATATCTTTTTACCCTAGATGTTACTTTCAAAATAATATTTAAAATAAATAAAAACTGACGTACGGTAAGGTATGTCGGACCAACCTTTATTCAACACTGATACGTCATTGGAGTCTCTAAATGGAGGTAGTAACTTGGATGGTTATATTTTATAGCTGGAAAGCGTTTACGACAGATGTCTTTGTATCTCACAGCCATGACATATGATCTCTGAGGGATTAGAAAAGGTTGAGATGAAATGTTGGCAAATTTGATGACAATGTTCCCCTAATGGAATTTGACCAATGGTTCATACTCTCTCAATGATTGGGAGCCTTAGTGATTTAGTGGTAGGACATCAGACTCTTGAGCTCAAACCCCGTTGGAGTCTGACTCACACTTCACTATGTAATAAAATAACCAAATATTTCATATCCAATAGTCGTGATTAACAAATCAATGTGCTCTTGTTGTGTTGTCAAGCAATAAAAGAAAACCTCTCGATTGCTTTTGTTTGTTTTGATTTTTTTAAATGTTTAACGACACCATTAGAGCACATTGATTTGATAATCATCGGCTATTGATGTTAGACACTTGGTAATTTGAACATTTGGGCTTGTTTCCGATTGGTTTTGAACCACTGTCTTCAGCTTGAGAGTCTGATGTCCTACCACTGGGGCTCACTTCGCAAGACAAGACAAGAATATATTTACACTCGGGCCGTTGCTCAACGGCGTAGGAGGAATATATACAAAAACAAATTGAAATATACACATAACAAGATGGTTGACCATACAA
>JAULBS010080345.1:0-19274 GCA_032355785.1 Symmetromphalus regularis | reverse complement strand
CGAATATATTACAACTCATGTGTTTTAAATCGTACATCACTCGCTTTCGCTCGTGAAGTACGATTGAAAACACACTCATTGTAATATATTTGGTATCACACGGGATCTTGTTATGTAATCTCTATGTATATGATATACTTGTACATGTATGTAAGCACATGTATAATGCAACACAAGTGCCAGCCTGACAGGACAACAACCACAAATACACATAACACTACTGGCTGGAATGAAAAATATTGTAATGTAAAACTGACCTTTAAGAAGCCAAACTACATGTATATTTGAACATAATGGCAGTCTGGTGGTACTGTGTTTGCACAGAAAAACATATTAACAAACAAAGGGTGAGTGCTTACGAGTGCATACTCATATACACATTCTTGTAGCTTTTTGAAGTTGTGAAACAAAGCATATTTATCTAATGATGCAAGACACCTCTACAATAACAGGAAAACATGTTACCAGTGCTAATGGCAGGACAACAATTTATTACATAAGGATATTAAACGAGTTGACATTTATTATCAAATTAATTTTATGTCCCGAATGAAATAATTTTTCTTTGTCATGACCTTTAGCAATGACAATGGAAAATTATTTCAGAAGGGATATAAATGGTAATGAGTTTAATATTCTATTTATTACCCCAAACAAATTCTATTCTTTTAAACTTTCTAATTGTGCAACAGTTTAGTGATATGCTATCCTATTTATAATGTTATGGATGACATTACATTGTACTTTTTCAAGTTTTAATGACATCATTTGTACTTTCACAAAATTATTGTAAGCAGCAAGGGACATATTTAGTAGTTAAAAATATTTTTATGACTCAAATATATGTGTACATGTAGATCACTACTCTTTTGCATTCTGAGATAAAATATAATACCAGGTTAATTTTTAAAATCAAATTTGCCACATATTAAATCTTTTAAATCTGCTGTGCCTATATTTGGTCTGTAAGTGCAATCATGATACAATAAGATTTTTTTTTGGTTGGGATAATTTTTCTAAATGCCATGTGCAGTAGTTGCCAGAATATGATGCAATTTGGAAATACATGTAGGATATTAATCGATTACATAATCAAATTGTTTCTCAAGCAAAACACAGCCAATTTGGGATATTTCTTGTTCCAGCCAGTGGTCTATCACTGGTGTAACAAAGGCTTTAGCATTAGCCTTCCTGTCTGTGTGAAAGTGCATATTATAAAAGATAACTTATTGCAAAGTTTTCCTTAATTACTGAAACAAATCTGAAATAATTAAGGTGTTAAATACATTTAGTGAACATGCTACATATTGAGAAGCTGTACTACTTACCTATGTAAGAATCTCTGAGAATGTCCACTGATCCGATCAGCTTTCCAGCCACTGCATGGTTCAGCTGTCCTAGAACCAACTCCTGAATTTGACCAGCACAAATCTTTAACCCTTTTGGTGTTAAAATCTGACCTCGTTCATCAAACTCCACTCCTATTTTATAAATAAGGAAGTGTTAATAATGGAATGATGGCATTTGCCACTGCATTGGTGAATCCAAGGGGAGGTTTAGACTTACTTTTGTAAACCCACCTTAGCCACAAATGTTTAGTTTTATTCATTAAAATTTGGTTGCAACCAACATTGGATACATGAACATTCTCCGATATTAGAAATCTTCTAAAATTCCTGCATCTCCCCTTGTACTGTGCTTTAAAATAACTAATATTTGGTGTTCTGTCCCAATTGTGTCCTCCTCACTCAAATGCCAACCACTTGAGGCAGTAACGACCATGCCCCTCAAAGATTTTCAATCCAGCAACTTTTAAAAAATGTCTTTTGCTTGAATAGAAAGTAGTTCATAATGTGTCAAATTTCCCCAAGTGACAACCTAGTTTTCAAAGAAGCTAACTTACCTATGAAGTCATATTCAGATGCTTGATCCACAAGGTCATTATGCATACCCGATATCGTCCCTGATATTAGTGACCTAATCTCATCCTGTTTAGAAACAGCAAGTCTCAACAATGACTTATAGAGATCTTCTTCCTTTTCTTTGACAAATTCCAACCTTTTAGGTGTGATAAGCATATCCCGAGCCATGTCGAATGCCGACATGATAAACATGTTTAAACAGCGTGTGTGTGTATTGTTGAGAACCACTGTGGCATTAATCAGATAACCCTGTAACGTCTTCCTTGTAAACATGGCAAACCGTTGATGAAAGTCTTGGAACCTATCAATGAACTTGCTCTCAACATCAAAGTAGTCTCTACATAAAGATTTTTTATATGACATGCCTGAAGCTTCAGAAAGATAGCCAAGACGACATAGCTGTTGGAAAGCAATGCTACACCTAGGCATGGACTTTGATATACCATTGTAACGATTAACAGAACTCTCTCTACTCCCAGGCCACGATTGTGAACCAGATTTACTATGATCTCTGGGTAATGTGGCAGATTTGGTTGGAGATCCTGGAGCACCATCTGGAGGATCCATGTCAACTGTCTTTGAGCCAGGGGCAGGAACTCTAATAAAGAACACAGGCTGAAAGCTAGTCATTCTGCCAAGTTCCCTCAGTTCTGCAAGATCCTAAAACAGAATTTCAACAAAATGAGCTTTGAAAAGAAAAACAAAGTAAATACAAATATTTAAAGAAGAATAAAAGAACTGGTTTCAAAAGTTTTTTTTTTACATACATGTATACATTTAATGTACTGTATATAAGAAAATTTACCAAAAATACTGTTATAAATGTACATGATGATACAAATGCACTATCTTACCTTGTCAGACAAGTGATCCCTAACAAATCCATATAGCAGAATAGGTGTTGTATTTTCTGTACACTTCTTCAGAACAGTCTCTGATGTATCACCATATTTACTTGGCGCCACCACAATGTGCGTCCCAAACCGCAGCAGTGGGTGATTAATGGTAACCTCAAGAACAGCAACACCATTAGCCTGATCCCCACCACTATCCCAGTCAATGTCCAGCTCAATGTCTTTCTTAGGAATCGTGTTCCATGGTCCATTATAAGACTCCAAGTAGTCAACTAGATCATAGTCATCTGGAAGGGATAAACTAACTGAGAGTACTTCACCATGCTTGAAACGAACCATCCTGAATCTAGATTCATTGTCATTCTCATCCAGTGAAGGGAATATTCCTTTTCCATGCTTACTGAACAGTTCATTAACAACCCGAGATTTGGCATACGGTGTTTGACCAAATATAATAATTGTTGGTGGTCTCTCAACGACAGAAGCAATTTCTGATTCTTCTTCTTTCATCAACTCAGCTGTCACTATCTGAGCTACATAAAAAAATAATAATAATAAAACCTGATCAATAAAGCAAATTTCTAAAATAATTTAACCATTAAAATATTAACTAAGTTATGCAACATTTGACATTTGTGAATACCAGGAAATTATGTAACTTCTTGAGACTAATTTAAAGTTCCAATAAAAAATGAACATTAAACAAAAAATAATAAAAATAAATCAATTACTACTTGAATATTTGTGACTCAATTTAAATAAAACTTTTTTATTATCAAATTAAACATGATGAAAATATGAAATCTGGTGGACCACTGGAATTACAGATTCAAGGTTTTGATCTTTTAGCTTTTAAAATACAGATTACATTTGCAGCTGAATGAAGAATAAGTTCTACATGTATCTAATTTTAAGTCAATTTTTTTTACCATTATAAGCATGGAAGTGAAACAGACCAATTTTCAGATAACTGCTGCTCGTCTCTACACCTATCCAACCCATTTCCTCACCTCCAAAATAGAATGGGAATTGACAGTTCACTATCAACATTCAAACCAAAATGTCTTTGACACCATCACCCACCCCAATGGACAGCAGAATTTCTGAGACGGCTTCATTCCATCAGTATTTTTAGAGGGGAAAAGGGATTCAGATGGAAATCAGTCCCAATGAAAACCATTAGTTCAACAGGGGTTCAGCAAATTTTTTGTAAAATATCCACCCAGACACACCCTCCTTTTAAAGTAATTTAAATAGCATTTTATTTTACTATTATTATTTTTAATTAAATTATTCTTATCATCAAATTAGGGTTAGTGTTAAATATGAACTAGTTTCAACTTTAAGTATAGCTTATAATTAATCTGTTTCCAGCCTAAATCTGGAGTTGGTCTATTTTTGTTTCGGTTTGTTTATGTACAACGAATCTGCACAAAAGTAACCTTTACATCAGAATAATTATGTTACAAAAATATAAATCTTCACTTTCAGAAGACAAAATTAGAAAAAAAATGTGCATATAAATTAACTTTTTAAAAGGTTGAGTGATACACAACTCTCATTTGGCATTGTTGATTCACTAAATAATGTGCAACATAAATACATGTATACCATAATAAGCAGCAATTGTCACTGGTAGAGCTCACAAAAATTACATTATGTTGTCTGCCTAAGTTTAGAAAGTTACGTGACATATGTTTTACAATACGACAACTAGACTGTAACATTTTCTAAAAATAGACAGATTCCGTAGAGAAATTCACAAAATGTCAACATCCAACCAGATAGTGATTTTGTTTTCAAAAACATTGAAACAGATAGGCTGAGATAAGATTTGTTGGTTGATTTTAATAGTAACATAACCAAGATAAAATATTATTCGGTTACATTGATTGTGTTTTCCCCCCTTTATAGACTGGAAACGCATTACTCTATGATATAAACTGGTTCCTTTATCAAAGTTTATGTGTACAAGTTTAATGGTTCGGCAAGTCATCCTCGTATGTAGGGTTAGAGCCATTAATATATTCTTGAGGAAGGGGAATATTGATTATATTCAAAATTCTTCCTAATGGTTCAGTTTCCAGTCTTCGTTGATAGACCAGTCCAAAAAAAACAAATCATTCGCTACACCTACGGACAGGGTGTGCCCCACGAAAAGTATCAATATCTGAGAGAACTAAAATGTTGACAACTATGCATGACATAGCTGCAGCATGTCAATGAAACACAAAACACCTTTAAACACTTTTATTGCACTTACTGGTTAAGCAAAACAGATTAAATGTTAATAAAATGCAACAACTTACTCCCATCAAACTTCGCAGACGAGTTGATATCACTAAAACATCTCTTCGTTTCTTCTGAAATTTGCCGAAGACGTTCTACGTGTCCGCAAAATTTGCAGAGTACACTTGGCAGACTTGCTGCCATTATTATCGGTTTTACTTGTTCATAATGTACTTTTGAATTATTAACAAAGAAAAGAGGAAAAGGGAAACAAAACTCAACTATCTCATTTAACTCAACTGGTTTTTAACACAATAATCCGCTACAAATATTTAACAACTGTCAGTCTATTCGTGGTAATAAATTGCACATACAATAACTGATACAAGTTTGCATTGGACGAATGTCCACAAATAGTAGTGAATGTATAAGAAAAATAAATTCAAAACAGAATCATATACTATTTCCTAGCTTAAACTTACTGATGTCTGATTTTGAAATAAACTGTATTGGTATCATTAGTATAATTACTGGTTTGACAGTGATTTATGGGTGCAAGTACCGGGGGAGGACGGAAGAGGGCACGTGCCTCCCCCACTTGAGAGCCTTTTTTTTAAGAAAAAAAACAAAACATTAATGTTTCCCATTGTAACAAAACTCTGATATAGAGTTTGTACCTGATCTGTAAGTGCCCTCCCCCCTCGCTCCCTTACTGTAATGTCTAATGGGGAGGGAGGTGTTAGTAAATAATAATAATAATAATAAAATGCCGTAAGTGGCTCATCAGTGACAAGTATAACGGAAGCATCTATAAAGTTCAAAAGAACAAGCTTAGAATAAACATTTTTATCCTTAAGGTCTATGTGTGCCTGCATCGGATTTCTATGTTATATAATATAATTATAACCCCATTTAAATTGACATTATATAATTATATATTTATTTATTTTTGAAAAGGGATTTTCTTCCGAATCTTGTTAATAAATAAATAGTTTAATAAATTATAAATATTTGTACACATTCATCAAATGTAACACATATTTATTAAATACATGTACTTATAAAATTTATAAAAAGTAATTAATTTCAATAAAATATATTAATTTTGGTAGGCCTACCTACATTCGCGTAGCTTGGGTCTTTTTCTAGTGAGGCAATGCTAGTTATTTCTCGTATTTTAATCAACTTTTATAATATTAATAACATTAAAAAAAAATTCTGCTACACTCACCGCCACTGACCAACAAATCCATAATAAATAGATTTGCTAAATATGTGAAAACATATTTTTTTACTTGGAATTGCATATATTTGCAGTTTTTCGTTACAACACTATTACACTATTATGCCTATAAAAGTTGGACTAATTTATGCAAAGATACGATTTTGATCACGTTGTTGAGATTTCCTATTCTTTTATGGACTTATAGTTTTGTTAGTAGTTTAGTATTGTTGTAAGTGGGATTAGATTCGCGTCGACTTCCGGAAATAAAATTAGCCGGAAGTGTATTTTGGTAATTATTAATTTTCTTGATATTTTTTCTCATTTCTGTCACTTAACACTGTTATAAACATGACATTTTTATTGCATATATTAAATACTAGAAACATAGAAGCTGCTATTTAATAACTGATTAAATTGCGTTAGATGCTTTCCTGTCTTCACATCAGATAATCTGTTGGCTAACTTAAGCATAAGGTGCCACACCACCATCATGACCGTCACCATGAACCATGATTATTAATTCATGCATGCTGTTCAATGCAATTATTGTGTCAGAAATCAAGGTTTCCGCCAGAAAATAATTTGAGGGTACACAGAATGTGGGGGAGGTGTCCCCTGAAAATCTTTTGATTTTAGAGGCTCGGAAATGGATTCTACTTCTAGACCACTTTGACGTATGTTACTTGTTAGCTATGCCTATATGATTACTGGACATTGTATACTGTATACTAACACTAGTAACAGTCTAACTGATTGTTGATGCTGACTTTGTTGTTTCTGGCTCCTTGCAGGACCTTTAAAAAAAATATCCCAACACTTTGAGGTTACAGAGTCTTACCCTTAAAACATTTAAGGGTACAAAATTTTACCCTCTGACGGAAACCCTACCTATAAATCATGTCACAATATCAATAAACACATACAGTTTCATATTTCCAAAGTACAAACACACTATGTGGTGAAAAAAAACCAAAATCATCTATAGGTTGACCAGAAAATTATTAGCTATGTAACCTTAAATAGGTACTTGCAAAATTTCATATACAAAATATTCTTTCAAAACATCTTTTCTGATAAAGCTCTTTAAACCCTTATATTTGACATATGGATGAACTTTATGGGCCTAGCAGAAACAAAGTTATTATATTTTATGTATCGGGGAAAATAGGCTAATTATCTCACAGTAACACCATTCAAACCTTGTAAGATTCACATCATCAGACTTTGCCCTCCTGTTTATTTCTTGAGCCAGCATGGTATTAGAAAAGTTGAAGAAAACATAATGTTTGTACGTTTGTATGTATATATTGATTCGTGTCTGTTATAACTCTTTGTGTTTTCAGGGATTGCATGAGATGGAATGTTTACATAGTGTGGGTGGGTGAAAAATCTACAAAAGACAGGTCCTGAGGAATAACACCTGATTATTCTTCTGAAGATGCTGAATCAATAGCCATGTACACGTATGTATGTGTACTTGGCAACATGTGAAGATCACGACACCTACATGTACATAGATGTAAAATTTTACACCACAAACTGACGACAGTATGGGTCACCGAAGTGGAAGATCAGGCCCAAAGATTATCCGCACTGTACGAAGATTTATAAACAGAAAATTTGGAAGTTAGTATGTTATAGAAACAGGTGTCTTTTAGTGTAAATAATAGGCAGTAGATATTAAAACTAAATGCCGGTACCTAAATGTATGTGGGTACATTCAGCAATTATTTAATGGTTGAAGTGTATGTGTTGTTTCATTGTATCTCTCAGAAATTATGGACATCATATTGAAAACAGCCATTCTATTCTTTTTAAATACAGAAAACCATTAATTAACTAATTATTCTCTATTTATCAATTCTTCATCTGTCACTCAAGCTATTTGTAGTCAAAATTCATTACCTAAAAAGGCTAATTTGAATAGTTAATGCATACTTAAAATATAGTGATACAAAAAATATCACGTTGTTTAATTCTATAGGATAACTTCATAATTATTTGTGCATGTACATATGATAAACGTATATTATACATGTAATATTACTCAAATCTTTTTATTTTTTTATTTTAGGTTTCAAACAGTTTCTGGCTATTGTTTTTTGTGTGGGTGTCATAATCTACTGTATACGTCTTATTCTGTCTGAATCTAGTAAGTATTGTCTTAATCAGCTGATACATGTATATGAATATATATGTATAAATGTGTGTATGTGTGCATGCACATGCGTTCGTGCATGAATACATGCATACTTGTGACTATAACATGTAGAGGTCACCTCAGAACAAATGTTTTTTTAAATAGCCAATTTTCAGATATTTGTAATATTTTATTAAAAATTATTAGAAAGAGGCTTGTGCTTATATTGAATTTTAAAGGAAATTTATTTGCCAAATACTGAAATGTTTAGCCAGTTTGTTTAAATACATTTTTTTATTTTATTTATTTAATTTTCTTTTTTTATAAATTGCTTATTTGACTATAGGTAGGGTGAGCTCATGGACATGCATACGTATAACGTTAATGTTGGAATATTTCTAAACGATTGTTATTATCACTATAAAAATAAACTCATTAGATTAATGTTCAAATTTCTGTTTTTATTTTAGATCGTCAGATATGGGATGTTCATGGTGATTGGAATTTATCAGGTATTTAACACAAATACATAACATTATAAAATAACATTACATGAAAAATAACATGCAGGCATGGATACAGGATTTCTGAAAGAGGAGGGTCCAAATGTGATGGCTAATAGTTAATTTTCACATCCTTCCACTTGGGAAATACAAAAAAAAAGAATATGAGAAAAGGAGTGGGGTCAGGACCCCTGGACCTAATGTTAATTTATTTATGTAACAGAAATTGCTACCAGTCTGATTGCCTGAGATATGTTTAGTAATTAGTATGATAGTATCAAATATGACTTTATCACATCTTGGTAATTAATCAAATTGTATTGTAATATGAGTTTGCTGTATTGCAGTATATTGCAGTCTTAAAATCTTTTTATAATTTAAATTTCAGATTAATTCAGCAGCTATCATTTTACAGTTGTCATCTGATTTTATGATGGATGACAAAAGAATGTCATAGCAAGAGTATTACTTTCAAATCAAACCATCACAGTTTTGTTTTCATCACTTGGTGGTTCAAGATGAAAGTTACAAGTTTTCACCCTCTAAACAGGGCTGGATTTGGACCTTGGGAGGCACAGTGCACTTCAGATTTGGGGGCCTCTTGACATAATTTTATAATTATTACATTTTTTTATAAAGGAAGTCCTTAGTCTGGGGGCCCCTTTGGGCATAGGGTTCCAGGTCAATTGACCCCTTTACCACTTATAAATCTGGCCCTGTCACTAACTTGAGACCTGGCAATAAAATATCACTCTTAAAAGTATAAACATAGTACGTATTGGTAATTAAAATATGAAAATAAAATATTGCAGCATGAACTTCAAATTATGAATTGATTATTCTTACAGATTCTCACTGTGGTGTAAAGTGTGATTCCAGTCAGCTAGCATTTTACATTCGAACTGGTGATGGAAACAAGCAGGGACCAGTAATATGTTTTGAGGGAGAAGTGTGAGTTTGATATTTGATATATAGAACAACCAATGGAAACAAGCAGGGATGAGTAATATTTTTAAGAGAGAAGTGTGAGTTTGATATTTAATATGTAGAACAACCAACAGAAGCAAGCAGGGACCAGTAATATTTTTAAGAGAGAAATGTTAGTTTGATATTTAATATATAGAACAACCAACAGAAACAAGCAGGGACGAGTAATATTTTTAAGAGAGAAATGTTAGTTTGATATTTAATATATAGAACAACCAACAGAAACAGGCAGTGACGAGTAATATTTTTAAGGGAGAAATGTTAGTTGGATGTTTAATATATAAAACAACCAATGGAAACAAACAGGGACCAGTAATAATTTTAATTTGATTTTGATATTTGTGTAATATACAGTTGGAACATTAAAAAATACAGTAATACAGCACAAACTATTTCCTAAATATTATAATAATAATTGTCATGTTTTGTTTTGTTTGTATGAGTTTTATTTAAATTTCTTAAGTTACAATAATTGACTTCAAATAAAATAAAATAAAACTTCAATAAGTTATTTAGAAAACTCATAATGAGTTTAGTGTTTTTGTTTGATTGGTAATAGTTGAGATATTTTTCATTTCAGATTTGTTAGTCCTGAGTTGAAGAACTATGGCCGAGGTTTGAATGTTATTAGTGTGAATGGTGAGTAACTAACTTATTTATTTGATAGATACAAGTAAAGGAGAGTAAATTGTTAGCACTAAGGTGCACTTTATAGTTGACTTTTGAAACTAGAGTTACAGTTTCAACTTCGTTTAAAGCAATTTTCATCAACATTATCCTAAGTTTGAACTGTGACTCCACGTTAGATGGTCAATGAGAAATCAAGTGCCGAGCATGTTTTTTTTGAAACTATTACACAATTACAAAATAGACTGAGTCTCTTATAATGATACGGCCATGGTGAGAACAATTTGTGTTTCATCCTCTTTTCCTTGTACCCTTCTGTTGGACTTATTGGAGTGATAATCTTTTTGAAGTCCTTTTAAGTGTACTGAAGATGGATTGGCATAAATCTTAATTAGATATAGGTATGTTTAATTATTACCATGACCATACATTGCATGGTAGAATATGTGACAGTTAATATTAAATACAAGTATGTCTTTTTCCATTATTAGAATGTTGAATGAAAACATTATTCTTGAACCGTTCTCTACGTAAGGCCAGGTTCTCAGACACATATTTTTTGCCTATAACTTTTAAAAATATTTTCTGCAGATAAAACTTTGGAAGTGACAGAGATCAAAACATTTGACACCTATCTTGAAGGTATGTGTATTTTTTATTAATGAGTAAACTCTTATATGTAATATATAATTGGTAAATGCAGGCCTGCACAAATTCAAAATCTGCATAATAGGAAAATAGGTTATGCCAACAAATTTTCCATAACCTGTTTTGATTTGCATAACCAGTTTTATAAAAATGGAAAAAGCCCCATTAAAATTAGTTTTAAAAATAAAACCCATGTCACTTTGAAGTAAAAAAGAACTGTAATGAATATGCATTTACATTATACTAATTACTATATACACATCAAATTTATAACCAGTCATTTTTTGGTTATTACATGTGATTCTCAAAAGTTTAATTTGTTGAATGAAAACCTGAAAACTAAATTTGGAAAAACCTCAAATGTGATATTTGATCGTTCTTCGTAATCAGCCGAAGATTTCCAACTAACATTTCTGATTGGCCACATTTTGCAGGAATTCACTTTGGCGACATGTAACAACCAATGAGACTACATTACTCTTCTCAACTTAAATATTCTAACTATTCTGGTATTTGTAATTTCTGTTACATGTAATTATTATAATTATGCATGTCAGAAATCAGTCAAGTTGTTTGTACTCTGAGAAAAGATGATATAGAAACTTTATTTAGCAAATTATACACGAACTGTAAATAGGTTATGTGAATAAATTTGCATAACCAAATGAAAGAAACGATTGTTCGTGCATTTTGTGCTGACCTGAAATGTAATTTCAAATGAAACTTTTCCTGCTAATGCTATAACAATGTGGTTAATGACACCATTTGAGCACATTGATTTATAAACCATCAGCTATTGAATGTCAAATAGGAGGGGATGTAGCTCAAATGGAAGCACATCCACCTGTGAAGCAGTGGGTTGTTGGATCGATTCTTCTCAGTGGACCCATTTGCAGTTTGGGCTATCTTCCATTCTAACCAGTGTCCACAACTTTCATCAAAGGCCATGGTATGTGCTGTCCTGTCTGTGGAACAGTGCATGTAAAAGACCCCTTGCTGCTTATCAGAAAGAGTAGCCAAAGTGGCAGCAGCTGGTTTCCTCTAAATACATATGTCAGAATGACCATATGATTGACTTTCAATAGCCGATGATAAGATAAAAATCAGTGTGCTCTAGAAACATCATTAAATAAATCAAACTTTACTTTACTTTGTAAAAACTAACAGTATGTTTGTGAGAGATAAAAACTTCCAGTTCCAGTAATAAATTGCAAGACAAATATTCAGGAATAATCTTGATGAGATTGTATCAATGTCAGGCAGTATTGTACATAATTATAATTTATATAGCTGATGGCTATCATTTATTTGTTTAGATACTGGGCTTATTCGCTTTCTGAAAAAGACGGTTCCACAAGATCACATTGTATTGATGGCCAGTTTTGATGAAATATCTGGGAAGTAAGTCACTGTCCGTAACATACTGGATTCCACTAAATATTAGAGGTGCAACGATATACCGGTATACCATTATATTGCAATACTTGCCAAGCACAATACATACTGTGATATGGTTTCATGTATCACACTATGAGTATCCATCTAAGATTCTTATAAAACCTAAGACTATCACAGTAAGTTTTAAAAGTTAAAGTTAATTAAAATGCATAAATCTACTGTGTTTATATATTCTCTTTTTTCATCAGAAATTGGTACAAGTCTGCCTGCCTGAGATATGTTAGTAATTAGTATGATAGTATCAAAATATTACTTTATCACATCTTAGTAATTAATCAAACTGTATTGCAATATGGGTTAGTTGTATTGCAATATGTCGCAGTACGGTTTTGGCCATATCGTTGCACCCCTACTAAATATAAATTAAATTAAATGCTTTATTTCTATTTTAATAATCAAGTACTAAATGTTTGGAGTTAAGTGCTCTGTTCTTTAAATTAATTTTTTTAAATGTATACGTGGATATACAAATACTTAATATACATGCTTTAGTGTTTAAGATTGCATGAAATTTTGTTTTGTAGTTATAAGTTTAGAATATATAAAGCTGATTCTTTATCAATAGTTATTGTTGAATGCAATATGAATTTTATTTACTGTATATTTTAGCTTGAAAGAAGATGGCAAACAATGGCTGAAACTCTATGGCAGTGGATTGGTTGATAACTTGCAGTTCAGAGATGGCTTTCTTCTGATTGGTCAGAAAGGACTTCATGAAGGAAATGCTATTGAATATGTAACTTACTAAACAAAATTAATAAATTATAATAAAATAATAAAATACAATATCCTGATTTTCATCTTATACACATTATGAACCACGTTTTATTGGCTATTTTTTCTTCTTTCTCTCCTTAAGAGTTGATTATCTCCTGCCTGTTCTGGCCATCCTAGACTAATTTCCACTAATTTAACTAAATGACTCATAATAAGCAATGTTGCATCTTATTGTCTGTGCAAAAATAATGATTTCATAGTCATATTTTTGTTTGTTTGCTAGTCAAATGTTCAAACACCTTTTATGCAATTTGTGAAACTTAATTCATGCCTTAAACTACTGATATGGTCAACAGATTGTTTTTTAAATATTTCTGAATAAAAGGTTATTTTATTGAAATTTTATATTGTTAAGGACACACTAATATAATAAATATGGAGTTATGCACCTTGACGTTAGATATTCTTTATTGGTTTGGCTTAATAACTTTCGATAAAATAAAAACTGATTGATATTTTATTTTTGGTATGTTTTATCATGTTTTACTCATTTTGTAACATATTTTTGAAACATTGTTCATTTCTAATTTATTTAGTTGACTAAGAAACGAAATGGACAAGATTTTGCAAAAGTTGTTGAAAAGGCTGGTTGCTTTTCAGTACCAAGTAAGTTATATTTGAAAAGTTAAATATTACCTACATTATAAACAGAACCAGCAGAAGTGTTGTATATTAAAACACTTAATGAACAAAGATTTAAATATTTTTAAACATTTCATTCCTACTTGATTTGGACAGAGGCAAACTGATGTATTGAATTGAGTGTAATGTTTGGTAAACCCTGTGCAAGTTAACAAAAACATAAACCTGGTAACTGATTGGTTATGACAAATTTATGAAGTCTACATTTGCCAAGATTTTACAGTATCGATGTTTTTTTTAAGTTCATTAATCATGTACTGTGATTTTGTATAAAAATGAAATATGTGAGGGAAGTCTATTTACAATTACATAAAAATAAAATTCTTTTTACATGAGAATAAAATTCTTTATACATGAGAATAAAATTCTGTTTACATGAGAATAAAGTTCTGTTCATGTGAGAATAAAATTCTGTTTAAATGAGAATAAAATTCTGTTTACATAAGAATTTACATGCCAGAGTCACAAAGTTTCGTTCTTGACTTTATCAACATGGTAGCCATCTTGTAACATGAATGACTGTTGTTTTGATGCTTGTAAACTGGATTGGTAATTTGATTGTTTTACAGTGGGCTCTAAAAGAAGTCTGCAAGTGATGCTTCCCAACATTATTAAAGGCTCCAGTCTCATGGCGGGTCCGACGGTTCCGAATTGCGGTGTTATCGAGTCATGTGACAGTCAGATGTTTCCCGTTAGTGTCTTCACTGGACACGGCAATGACAAGCAGCCAGAAATCTGTGTCAGTGGAAAAGTGTAAGCAGTTATTTATGTACCCTTTCTTATGTTTAAAATAACAGATTTTACTGTTTTACTAGTAAACCTTCTGGTGTCTGTGCTTGTTATGTGTTTTTAAACTTGTTAAATATGTAAACAGGTGGGCATACATTTAATATACATTTCAAACGTTAAACATACGATAAAAGTATGTTTTTCATATAAATGTTAAACGTTCGTTAATGACATACACAATGATATGGAAAGGGCTTTGGCAGATATTTATAAGTTTCACCGTTGCTATGGACACTGTCTTGATTGCTAAAATATAGATTTATTTAATTTGATTTTTTAAATATCCTTTATACGTTTTTGAAACAAGGACACCTAAAATCCTACAAAGGGCACTTTTCTAATTACTTTAGACTGTTTTATCATTGCTAAGAACACCTTTTTGATTACTGGGGAAAGAAACACCAAAAATATTCATACATGAAATGTGTGTTAAACATGTTCAAAGAAACATTTGAAACATATGGTTGCAAACATATGGTTAACAACTTATGTTAAACATGTTTGCCCAAATATATGTGACTATTTTTGCTGTAGATTATAGTGTGGTATGACATGTAATATTGTTTGACATGTTATAGGGTGCTATCTGAACACATCAATGATGCAGGAAGAGGATTTAATGTGTTGGTGGTGGACCATACGACAGGGCGGCCCATCATGCTCACTAGAGTTGACACCTATGTATATGGTAAGCATGTGTTGACACCTATGTATATGGTAAGCATGAGTTCACAACTATGTATATGGTAAGCATGAGTTGACACCTGTGTATATGGTAAGCATGAGTTGACACCTGTATATGGTAAGCATGAGTTGACACCTATGTATATGGTAAGCATGGGTGCATTTACAATTTAATCTGTATTCATAATTTGTAAATACTTTGGGTATAAATAAAATATTCAAGCAGGCTTGTAAAGTAATGATGTGGAACATTTATAATAAACCTGACATTACTTTAGATATGTTTTAACACTTCATTACTCGGGGGCAACATAGTATAAAAAATAGTGGAACAGCTCAAAGCCAAGCCTCCAAAGATCTGTTACTTATGCAGAAATAAATAATTAAAAAAAATTGTATTGCCAGGCCGTACCTCTTCAAAATGTGGTACTTCTATGGTCATCCTGTCTACACCACCCCTCGTACTCCTTCACAAATGGAGAAACATAATTGTATATAATGAAAAATTAGAATGGAAATGATAGATCATATTGTTGCCTGTATAAGTTAGCTCCTAACAAAATAACATTCTCAGACATTAATGGATGCAATATCATACAGTCATATTGTGTGTGAACCTCAGTGCTCCAGTTTCAATATAATCTCTATGTCATAATACATGTAATATTGTCACAATATTAGAAGAGGTATAAATCAGCATTTTTAAAATGTATAATTAGTTGGTAATTATTCAGCTACAAAATACTTATATGCTGACCACTAATACTTTTATCTATGCAGTGTTATATCTACACCCCATCTGACATTATTGTTTCATGTTTACTGACATCTGATAACATGTACATGAACAATGGTTCCAGTTTTATACTAATTATAGCAATAATTGTACAAAGACTGGGTTAATAAACCAACATTTAGCCAATCTGTATGTAGCACTTCACATATATTTCTTTTATTTATATTAATTACTGAAAATAGATCCCTTTCTTAGCCAGACTATATTAAGCTGCTACACTTAGAGGGTCAAGGTCAGTAGTTACATAATACATGTAGGGTTTGTTTTGTTTTACCGACGACACTATAGCACATTAAATTGTTAATTATCGGCTACTGGATGTAAAACATTTGGTTATTTTGACATATAGTTAAGACTGAGCCAGCCTCCAATGGGTTTTGACCCACTGTCATCAGCTTGAGAGTCTGACATTCTGCAGCTGGATCACCAAGGCTCTATCTGCAGTGTATTACTGCTATCTATATTACTATTATGTCTTTCTGTATTTCAGACAGTACAGACCTGGAAATATTTCTTGAAACCCTGGTGGAGGGAAACATTGTCATTGCTGTTGTTGCTGATGATGGGGCCAAAAAGTAATTATTTTATAATGTAGTGTTATTGTATCTTTATCATTTTTGAACCAGTGCATCTGTTGTCAAAATAGTGGATTTTGTTTGAACTGGATCCATAAAGAGTACTTTCTGTGGTTGCAAAACATTCCTTTGGTAGACAGTAATGCAAACCCAATATGTTTAGCTGGTTTGTCATTGAAACAAATATTATTTACCTTTCCCCTATATTAAGATCATTAAAGTATCTCTCAGTCTTGTCTATTTACTTTTTAGTTAGCTTACACAACCATTTAAATTTGTGATGATGTTCAGTAATGCTGTCATAAAATCTTCTTAAAATTGGTTTGAGACTTCACCACATTATAAATATGCTGTATGCTTCTTTGTCTTGAAATTGCTGTCTCTGTGCCACAGTAACAGAAATGGCAATAAGTACCATCACAACATTGTCTGAATATCATGGACTGCTCACAGTGTCACGTGTTTTGTTTCAGACTCAGCTATATGGCACAAGCGTTGCTGAACAAGCTGGGCAGTGGTCTCATACAGAACCTCCGCTTCAGAGATGTTTGGTACTTTGTTGGTCAGAAAGGTATCAAAGGATTCACTAAACTTGAACAGGTAATTAAAATTATATTACTTGTCAGACATCATATTGAATACTCTTTAGTGAATTTTAATAAACACATTGAAGAACTGATGGAAAAATATTTTGACCATATCTTTTTTTGGGGCTCCCTTTTTGAGATTGTTTGTTTTATGTTTGTAAAATGTGTATATAATTTCAATGCAAAATAATATAGTTTAATAAAGTGAGCCTCAGTGATCCAGCGGTAGGATGTCAGACTCTGAAGATGAAGACAGTGGTTCAAAACCCGTTGGAGGCTTGCTCACAGTTGACTACATGTCAAAATTACCAAATGTTTGACATCCAATAGCTGATGATTAATAAATCAATGTGCTCAAGTGGTGTCATTAAAAAAAATATATAGTTTAGTAACAGCAAACAAACCTGATCTTAAATACACTTACAAAGGATTTGCATCTCACTGCAAAGAAAAAAAAATGTATTTTTCTACAAAAGTTAATATGAGTTCATATTTGAAAAATATAAACACTCCTTTCCTATGAAATGTCAGGCAAAAACATTTTATGTTACTGTTGTTTCTTACATTCCTTTTTTGTTTTTTCAAGATAAGTTATGCTGGTTTTGAAGGAGAATGGCCTAAACCACTGAAGGCAGCATTTTGTGTGCCAACAAAAAGTAAGAAATCAAATATTTATAAAATTAGCATGTAACAAATACATGACCGTATTTTAATACTTTATATTCCAAACAGAGAAGTTATTTTTCACTTTTTTTTCAATGAACCAGGGAAGCTTACAAAATTATTTTGACATCCAACAAATAAATTATAATTTCTTTCAATGGTAAATGTTTTTTGTTTCAGAAACTAATATATGAGTAACATTTGAAAAAGAATCTCCATTTTAAATAAAAAATGTTTCTTGTATTTTTATTTATTATTTCGTTATTTTAGTTATTGGTCAGACAATAGTTCCTGACCCAGATGTGATCAGAAATGATGCACGACGTAATTTCTGTAAGAAATATGATGGATATTCTGAATACTGTGATCGTAAGTACATATTTTAAAATATACATTTGACATTTTCTTTTATATTTATTACTTGTTTAATGCCAGTCCTCACACGCTAGAACAAAAAATAATATTCAGTTAATGTGTTGGGTTTTTTTATAATGGGAATTGAAAGCATTTTAAAAACTTTAATTGTATTTTGTCATTTCCAAACATTAACCTTTAGACTACTGAATTCCTTTAAGAGTTACTTCCCCTCAATACTGGATTATCACGTTTTATGAAAGCACGTCATTTATAAAGATTTGTAAATTAATATTCACCAAATTTAATTTTTTCAAAAGTTCTATCAAGCTAAATGATAATTTAAATTTGTAAGCCATCATTGACATCTTCTCCACCCACTAAGTAGGAATATGTAGATGTCAGTAACTGAATGATCTATTTTTATAAAATCATTATTTGAGGAGTGAAGTGACTGTAGTGATGATACTGCACACACTGAACTGACATAAGCATACCTTATGTTCCTTCTCAATAGACTCATTTGCAGTCTGGGCTATTTTTCGTTCCAACCAGTAGTTCACAACTGGTTCATCAAAGGTTGTAGAACGTGCTGTCCTGTCTGTGGGAAAGGCTTATATAAGACCCCTTGCTGCTTATCAGAAACAGTAGCCTGTGTGGTGGCTGCAGGTTTCCTCTAAAGTAATGTGTCAGAATGACCATATGTTTGACATCCAATAGTCGGTAATTAGATTTTAAAAATCAGTGTGCTCTAGAGGTGTTGTTAAATGAAACAAACTTTACTTTTCTTTTGCATACCTTCATGTATTTTATA
>JAULBS010080334.1:0-19277 GCA_032355785.1 Symmetromphalus regularis | reverse complement strand
TTATCAAAGGCCATGGTATGTGCTGTCCTGTCTGTGGGACGGTGCATATAAAAGATCCCTTGCTGCTTATCAGAAGGAGTAAACTATGTGGCGGCAGCTGGTTTCCTCTAAAAAAGATATATGTCAGAATGACCATATGTATGACATCCGATAGCCGATGATAAGATAAAAATCAATGTGCTCTAGAGGCCTCGTTAAATAAAACAAACTTGACTTTTTTACCTTGCCATACTAATTATTTTTAATGATGTCTTTGGTATTATTTAACATAATTTACACTTTTTTTTACAGAGACCGTAATGACTTAGAATCTCTGATAACAGACTTGGTTGAGAACAAGGAACTGTCTAACAAAATAGAAGAAACAAGCTGTAAGTAGACATTTTCTATTTTATGTTTCTCGCCTTCGTGCTGTCTTCCAACCTCATATTTTCCCAGTTGAACTGTTTTCCAGTGAGAAATAGCACTTTAAGGGGTCTCATGTTTTAGTAAAATAATTGATTTTAGAGAAAACTGAATTTCTTCTTTTCAGGGATTTTTCATTTTTTCACTGGGACCCTGTATTTTAATTAAATGGGAAGTGGAGAACAACAGCTGATAAACAAGTCTACAGATATACTAAGTCTTGTATTCTTTATTTAAGATCATGGTTTTTAATCACAGGAAAAACATTTTTGAAATTTTCTATTTGCAATATTGAAATAAATATTTTTATTTTACAGAGAACATTATATTTGTTTAAATAATTTAATAATTTAGAGTTGAAATAGTAAAATAAAAGACTAATGGAATGCAGCTTCAATGTCAAAATAGGAAATTTTGTATCATTTAAACTTGCAAAGACCACAGCATGACCACCCAATAGCCAGGTTTTTTTGAGGTGGGATGGGGGGAGAGGGCTTCATAAAATAACTAAATACTTTCAAACAAAAACCACAGTGTGACCCCCAATAGCCAATGTTTTTTGTTTTTTTTGGGGGGGGGGCTTCATAAAGTAACTAAATACTTTCAAACAAAAACCACAATGTGACCTCCAATAGCCAATGTTTTTTTTTTGGGGTGTTGGCATCATTAAATAACTAAATACTTACAAACAAAAACCACAGTGTGACCCACTGATTTTTTTTGTGCTGGAGTGGTTTGGGGTGGGGGATCGTAAAATAAATAAATACTTGCAAGCGAAATATCTTAAATTCACATATCACTTTGGACTTCTGGTTAATTGACATCAACTGGTATAATATACAATGAAAATTCACATCAGATGTTTATACATCAGCCTTTTTTTTTTAGCTGAGGCCATTTTGTCAATAGTGAGCTTCTGCTGATTTTTTTGTATTGACATGGACTGGAATAACGTATAATGGAAGTTCACTTCAGATCTATATGAATAATCATCAGGCTTGAAACAGCAGGTTGCAAAATGAGAAACGTACATGTATTCCATATTTTAGTCAAAGGAGAGTTTTGGCATTAACCAGGAGTGCAGAAATGGAGAACTTTTCAATAGCTTGCCGGACCAGAACCAACTAAATTTTACTAGCCCAGTCAGAATTGCTACTAGTCTGCCAGCCTAGAGAACAATAAATGTTTTAACAACAGAGCAAATGTATAATTATCTGACATTTCGTGAACTTTTATGCTTTCAAGTTTGAATATTGAGGTTCCAACAACAAGAGGTTTATCCTTCAGTTTTTTTCTGTTTTGTTTTCTCTGCAATTCCTACAGAACATTGCATTTTTTTTTTTTTTTTAGGAATTTTATGTCAATCACAATCTTTTTTCTCTCAACTCAGTGTTTAGCCAATTGTCTTTAAAATATTTCGAATTCTGGCATGGCCAATATGGGAAAAAAATAATAAAATTACAGTGAAACTCACGTATAACGTCCTCGGATAAACCAGACAGTCGCAGTCCCGGTCCCGTCTAACGATAATTCCAATAAAAAATCTCGCATATAACGGCCTCTGTATATTGGACAGTGAACCGGTCGGTCGTCGGATCGATCCTTCTCAGTGGACCCATATGCAGTTTGGGCTATTTTCAGGTTCCAACCAGTGGTCCACAACTGGTTTATCAAAGGCTGTGGTTTGTGCTGTCCTGTCTATGGGACAGTGCATATAAAAGACCCCTTGCTGCTTATCGGAAAGAGTAGCCTATGTGGCGGCAGCGGGTTTCCTCTAAAGACATATGTCAGAATGACCGTATGATTGACGTCCAATAGTCGATGAAAAGATAAAAAATCAAAGTGCTCTAGAGGCGTCGTTAAATAAAACAAACTTTACTTAGTAATTTCTGACGTATTAATCGTTTTGTAGACTGCATATTTGTGATGGTGTAAACATGTTTATATTTGTACTTCTATTGAGGTATTATGAATGAAGGTTAGTCGAACAAAGCTCTAGATCATATCACTGCCAATTCCCAGGCGCCGATTTAGAGGTGGGCAAGAAATTCGTCCCCCTATTTGCATATTGCGCAACCCTTGTAATTAAGAAAATGTCCACGTCAAATAAATGCTGTGGAGAAATAGTGTTCACGGCAATTTCAGTGTAAAGTATACTTTATTTTTAATAAAAAGAAAAAATACACCTTGGAAAAAATGTAGTCCTCGGCAAATAAAAAGTGTCGCGGAGAATGAAAATAATAATAATTATTATTATAATAATAATAATAATAATAATAAAATTTAAAAAACAAAAAGACCCCACTCCTGCAATAAGCTATAGTTGTATTTCTATCCATTGCTTTTGTCAAGAAATGTTATTCAAATTGTCTATATCAAAGACTGGATATCTAAATTTAGGAGAAAAACCAAATATATTTATTTTTAAAAATTAACATCGGAGGGACCTCCAAAGTTAGTTATAGCTAAATTATAATGGGACAAAAGTACAATTAATCAGCAGATAGGTGTATGGACATATCTTTGAATCCGACTACGTATCGCATTTGTAACTCCCCAACCCCACCCGTTTGTCTCAATGGCATCTTCCTCCGACCGATTATCGTGTTCTTTGATGATATAGTCTGTGTCTACCTGTAGCGTTCTTGAATAGGTTTTAAATAAAAACATATTAAATAAACATGTACACCCAGTAGTAGTTTGTTTTATTTAACCTCTAGAACACATTGCTTTTTATCTTATCATCGACTATTGGACGTCAATCATATGGTCATACTGACATATATCTTTAGAGGAAACCCGCTGCCGCCACGTAGTCTACTCCTTCCGATAAGCAGCAAAGGATCTTTTATATGCACCGTCCCCCACAGACATGGCAGCACATACCACGGCCTTTGATAAACCAGTTGTGGACCACTGATTGGAACGGAAAATAGCCCAAACTGCAAATGGGTCCACTGAGAAGGATCGATCCGACAACCGACCGGTTCACAGACAGACTCGCTACCGTCTGAGCTACACCCCACTCCCAAACATGTAAACCCAGTTTGTAGTCAGTAAAAGTGTGTAAACGTATAAATGTTTCATTTGTTACAAGGTTTCTATTAAACTTTCACTGTATATAGAAGGCAAAGTAAAACAACATTTTAAATGAACAATGTAGTCAGTGTGATAAGATGTGATAAGATTTATTTTATTGAATAATGAATGATTCGTTTTAAAATGATTTGACAAAAGTTTTTTTTAAATAATTAAAGTGATGAGTTTTCTAATCAACAAATCTGCGAATTTTCGAATAATTAAAATGAGGAGATTTCAAATTAACAAGTTCGGAATTTTCAAATAATTAAAGTGTTGGGTTTTCAAATTAACAAATCTGCGAATTTTCGAATAATTAAAATGAGTTTTCAAATTAACAAGTTACGAACTTTCGAATGATTAATGCGACGCGTTTTCGAATTAATAACGTTACGAATTTTTAGTGATTATAGCAATGATGTTTTCAATTAATAAGTTACGAATTTTCGCACCATTAAAGCTATATTTTAGTGTACGTGTTTTTATGTGTTTACCGGCATTGTTACATCATTTACTCTGGCGCTCTGTTCATAAACTGAATATTTTACAGTCAGACAGAAGTACGGGAGAAATTTTTGACTGACTGTTTTAAATCAAAGATAAAAAATAATGTAAATTGACAGCTACTGTTCAGTCAAAGGATTAGACCCAATAATAACATTTAAATAACGAGTGCACGAAAAGATAAAACATTTGTATCTGCTACCTTTCGAAACAAAAATATGTTATTATTTAAAAAAAAAAAAAAAAAATTAAAATTAAAAAATAATGTGCAAACGGGTCAACTGTAAATTGTTTACTAACAAATCGTTAGTAAGTATAGGTATCAATACATGTATATATAAATTCATTTCTGATTAATAAAACTTGTGATTATTTTATAATGCATAACTATGGTCTTACTAGATTTTGTTGATTAATTTAAGTACGATTATACAAATGTAGAAACCTACTCTACAGTGCAAAGGGATCATTTAGCAGGCACGTTCCTGTGAAAAACGAGAACATTTTGGGGTGGTGTTTTAATAATTGTTTACAAACAAATCGCGATATAAAGAAATAAGTATAGTTATCAAAATGTTATTAAATGTATATATATGTATATATTAATCCATCCGTGATTAATGCAACTTGTGATTATTTCATAATGCATATAGTCTTATTAGTTTGTTGATTATGATTATACAAATGTTGAAACCTACCCTACAGTGCCAAAGGGCCATCTGTAAATTGTTTACTAACAAGTCCTGATATGAATAACAGTAGCGCATCAAGGGGTTCCAGCGGCCGGATACCCCCCCTTTTTTTTTTTTTTTTTTTTTTACGAGTAGTAGGACGTGAAAATTTACCATTGCCCATATCATTCGGATCCTCCCCCCCCTTCACAAATCCTGCATCCCTGCCTCGATAAATAAGTATAGCACTGGCGTAGGAAGTGGGTGGGGGCAAGGGGGACATGTACCCTCACTTTTTAGATATTTCGTATATATTTATTCATTTTTCAATGTAAATATAATATATTATGTATGTGTGTGTGTGCCCTCCCCCGTCCACCCGCTTTTCGGCACCTTCCTACTCCACTGTATCGGTATCAAAATGTTATTAAATATATACATGTATATATAAATTCATCTATGATTAATAAAACTTGTATTAAAATGTTATTAAATATATACATGTATATATAAATTCATCTATGATTAATAAAACTTGTACTTATTTTATAATGCATATGGTCTTACTACAGTTCGTTGATTAAGAATGACTATACGTTTTTCTTTCTTTCTTCTTTTTTTGTGCACCTTTACAGGCACGTTCCGGGGACAAACGATGACATTTTGGGGTGGTCTGATGTGTGAGTAATAATTATAACGACCTCTAGAGGAGTTTCAACTCTGGCATTGTTCAAATGCGGCTAGTCATCGAAGCTTTGCTTTAACATAATTACAAGAATCATTTATTTTTGGACGTTTCCGTCACGCCATATCGCATCAACAGTAAACATAATCCGTTGCCCGCCTATCCGATAGCTCATTATTCGCGTTCTTTTTAAAAGCGGGTACTCGCTGTGTGGAGCCAGATATTCCTCGGGGAAGACACAGAGATACATACTGCTCAGTGAATACCGAAATAGATACAGTGTTAGTGTTACAGGCTGATAGATAGTAACTGATATGATTGTCAGACGGACAGATATGAAGTTCGGAGTTTTCTGCGTTTGTTTAACGATTCTGGCATTTGGTAAGTAAGATTTCTTGTGCTCAGTGCTACTAAACATCTTTTTTTAAATATTAGTCTTAAGGAATTTTTTTTTTTTTTTTTTGATCTTAAAGATAGGACGGAGACATTTTATTATAATTTTTTAATTTTTTATTATTATTATTATTATTATTATTTTAATGTAATCTACGAAGATCATTTTTTTTTAAAGAATTTAGGTCTGGATGCGATTTTGGAAAATGTATTCTTCGATTTTGACATATCGGAGATGAAAATAAACCTTCATAAATCTAATTTTGCAGTTTATTACACCAAGTTATAAAAGAATGCCTCTTATAGTTAATTGAATTTAATTTAAAAAAAAAAAAAAGTATTTAATTTTTTTATTATTATTTTTTTTTATTGTTATTTTAAAAGTTTAATAGCTTTGCTTGTGGTGTTGGTTGGTTTTTTAAACTGAGAAATGTTGATACTCTGAATAATTATGTCACTTATAACCAACCACCGAAATTGCCCGCGGCAATCGACAATGCCGTAGAGAATGCTGCTGAGATTTTTTATTCGCCACGGCACTTTTTTGGCAACGGACTAAAAAAAAAATTCAAGGTGTATTTTTTATTATTATTAAAAATAAAGTCTACTTTACTCTAAAATTGCCGTGGACACAATTTCTCCACTGCATTTATTTTGCCGTGGACATTTTCTTAATTGCCAGGGTTTGTATAACTTGGTCAAGTAATATTAAAATCGTTACATTCTAAAGCAGGTGAAAATGATACAAGAGCGAGTAAAATGAAATTAGTTTTAGAAAAGATATTGTTTTAGTTAATGATACTTCATACTGTGAAATTTCCATTTTTAAATTTTTTAATATTCCTGTACTCTCACATTCATTAAGGTTAGTGCTAGCTTTCTGAAACGTTTAATTTGAAATATCTGAAATGATGTTTGTCAAGGAAGATACAGCCGGTGCGGGAACAAAGAAAGCATCTGTCCGCTTATAATCTGCGGCGCCATTTTTTTTGCGACAATAGGCGTCCTAAAAAATATGATTCATTTGTTCCATATGTAATGAAACATATGCTATTTATTTATTACGTCCTGTAGCTTTTAAGGATTTGCATGTGGTACATTTAACGAGTACGATGTAGGCGTCCTTCAAATGAAAATTCAAGCTTGCCACAGCACCCCCTCCAATACTCAAACGGCTGTGCCGGCATTTGTTTATGGTTGCCATTCAAATTTAATTTCACGAAAATATGAATGAACTGTTTTCGTTATAAAATCTGTAATGCGTGGTACCTACAAAGTTATTTTTTTTATTTATATTCCTATATGCTTTTATGTATAAATATTAATTTGTTAAAAATTGGGGGAGCATTTAAAAGCCTATTAAATAAATAAATAAATTTATAAGGTTTTTAATTCTTCCCTATCTTAATAAATTCTTTGTACGTGCATACAAAGTTTAATTTTTATTTATACTCCGATATGCTTTTATGTATACATATTAATTCGAATATGTACATGTTTCTACAAACCCTCATTAACGAGATGAAAACATGGCAATGTGACAATCGATAACGCGTGACCTATTTCGTTGTCAGTGTTATTGGTTACCATAGTTTCAGAGTTTTGTTTATATTTCATTTAATTACATTTCTACTGATGTTCCTGTAACTGTCATTAGTGACATCGATTGCTTTTATAAATATTCTATAAAACTTTTACAATGAATTTGTAAATAATATATTGGACAGAATACAGTGTAGGGTCCAGAAAAAATCCATTTGGGGTTGGAGGTGGGGCGGGGCGGGGTGGGGTGAATAATATAATACCGGAATCTTTAACGTTTAAAAATATTAATACTAAAAAGTTAGTTTTTTTAAATGTTATAATCGCATAATTTAGGGGGAGGGCGCTGGAACTATAGGACCTCACACTAATCTGGCTACTCTTGTAGATAAGCAGCAAGGGATTTTTTATATGCGCTTTCCCACAGACAGAATAGAACATACCATAGCCTTTGATAAACCAGTTGTGGACCACTGATTGGTGTAAGTGGCTTACACCTACCCATAAAGCCTTTGCAGAGCACTCACACTGGGTTGGAGCCAATACTGAGATTAAAAATCCCATGTCTCAACTGAGATTTGATCCCAGTACTGACCAGTTTAAATGCATAGTCCCACGGACCCTTGATCTAATTAATTTCCAAACAAAGAATTAATTTCAAATATAAACATTTGATTTGTCTATAGAAATACTTCATTTAACTACTTATATAACCACCTCATCTCGCTTATTATTAATATTTTAAAAATAATAATGAATTATGCTCACTGACAAATAAACCGAAACAAAATAACGGATTGTTTTTTCTTTGAAGATGTGACGTATATATTCCGAATCACGTGACGGTTATTCACCCGTTAGCCGTTATTTTAAAACTTTTGAATATTTTTGTAGCTGCAAAAACATTTCGTACCAATTTATTTCGCACCACGATCCGATCTTGAAATTTGAAATTTTTAGATGTGAAAATAATCGATCTATCCAACATGGAATTCCCTATTTCATGGTTCAATTAAAATGTCTTGTGACATGAAAACGAGATCTAGTATAACAAATGCATGTAAGTTTCATTCCTAATCAATATTTAGAGCACAAACCTCTTAAATTCCGTGGGAATATGCCTTTAAGACATAAACAGCCCAAATCCAAAAAAAAATGTTTCAGTCTAAGTGTCCTTGACTTGACTTGAAGCATTATTATAACGTGCCCACGTCCAGTTTGGTTCGGGCACGCTCACCACAGGCCCAGTCTCATTAAACAAGGGCACTGGGTCCGGGGGGAAAAGAAAGAATGAAGAGAGAAAAGAAGAAGGGGGTAACTTAGTGGTTATTATAACTGCTTTAGTGGTTAAGTAGGGGATCTTTACCGATATAATTTAAATTTTGAAGACGAGGAATAATTAAATTTTGATGGTCCGTCTAAATAATAATTAATAATAAACCGGAGATAATTTTAAATTTGGAAGCCCCCAAGTATGGACCTCGAAAGGAGGGGAGTTTTACCCCTGGGGAGTATCCTAGGAGCTGCCCATTGATCCGGGAATAGGATGACGCTACCCTGATAAGGTTAAGAGGGGAGGGGGACGAGCCCATCTAGCAATTTTCCTACGCCGACGCCCCTAGCGCAGACCCGCCCCATCCCCCCTCCCCCCCAAGGACGACCACCCCCTCCCGATCGTCAGTAAGCCCGTCGGAGCCTCCCCACGCTGGTTAAAGAGAGGAAGAGATTTGAGTGCCGATTGAATTCTGTTTGATTTCTTTTAGAACAGGCCATTTCTCTTCCGTAGTTGAATGAGGTCGAAGGTGTTGTGAGGTATTGAAGAGTTGATTGAAGCAGCTTGGTTGCGTCTGGTCCAGAGTCGAAGTGTCCTTTATACACGGTAGCCTTTATACTAGGTTCTGCTATACCGGTCACGGTCCTCTCGTACGATGATTGCATGAACTAATCTTTAACCTCGTTGTCTCTTAGCGACCTCTTTGATCGTGCAGGTAAATTGATGCATATTTCAGTATACGTTACACAACTGCTCCGTAAACGCGCGGCCCATAATGGTGTCATCTTGGCGTTTCATACAGGTGTTAATTGCACCTGCAGGTTGTGTATTTCAGTTATTACACGATTTGTACATTCAAAATCACACACGAGGGACTCACGGGAAGGCTTTGATGTCAAGTCATCTGACTAATAAACTTCGAGGGCAAGAAAGGTGTTTCACCGCCGTGTCCAGGGAATAGAGGTTATTACGTCATCTGATTATGCATTATTAATTTGCTTCAGTATTTTAGTGTTTCTTCCTATATTTACGATGATTTACTTTAGAATCATTATGGATTCATCATCTTGAGCACATTGATTTTTATCTTATCATCGACTATTGGACGTCAGTCATATGGTCATTCTCACATATGTATTCAGAGGAAACCCTCTGCTGCCACATAGGCTACGCATTCCGATAAGCAGCAAGGGGTCTTTTATATGCACCGTCCACAAACAGGACAGCACATACCATGGCCTTTGATGAACCAGTTGTGGACCACCGGTTGGAACGGAAAAAAAGCCCAAAATGCAAATGGGTCCACTGAAAAGGATCGATCCGATGACCGACCAGTTCACATACAGACACGCTACCGTTTGAGCTAGATTCCGCTCCAATTGTTCTTTAATCAGCAGCTATTAGGTATCACTGTATATGCGGGAGCGGGATGTAGCTCAAACGGTAGAGTGTCTGTTGTGAAGCTGTCGGTCGTCGGATCAATCCTTCTCAGTAGACCCATTTGCAGCATGCGCTATTTTCCGTTCCAATTAGTGGTCCACAACTGGTTCATCAAATGCCGTGGTATGTGCTTCCCTGTCTTTTGGACGGTGCATATGAAAGATCCCTTGCGGCTTATCGGAAAGAGTAGTCTATGTGGCGGCAGCGTGTTTCCTCTAAATATAAATGTGAGAATGACCATATGATTGATGTCCAATAGCCGATGATAACATAAACATCAATGTGCTCTAGATGCGTCGTTAAATAAAACAAAACTTTAATTTCACTGTATTTGCGACTCATTATTGTCTCCATATAGGTTACTTTTTCCGTCTAGTAGCAAGATATATTTTATGTGCGCTTTCCCACAGAAAGAACAGCACATACCAAGGCCTTTGTTATAACAGTCGTGGTTCACTGGCTGGAATTAGAAATAGCCCAGTGAGTCCGTTGAAAATTATCAATGCGACGACATCTCTCTTGTTAATGTTTTAAATTGCTTATGTATTAAACTCATACTGTCACGGACCCTTGACCTAATTAATTTTCAAACAAATAATTAATTTTAAATATAAACATTTGATTTGTCCATTATAAATACTTCATTAAACTACTTACATAACCACCGCTTATCGCTTGTTATCAATATTTTTAAAAATAATACTATTAATTGAATTATGGTAACGAACCATAAATCGAAATAAATAACGTTTATTTTCTGCTGAAGGAGGTGCGACGTATGTATTTCGAGTCACGTGACGGGTATTTTCGAAGTTGCAAAACATTTCTTAAAATCTTGAAATTTGAAGAATTCTAATTTTCAAATGTGAAAAAAAATCGACCGAGTCGATATGGAATTCTCTAAACCGTGGTTCAGTTAAACCATCGTGCGTGATATGAAAGCGAGACCTAGTAGTAGTATGTATGTTAGATTCGTAATCAGGGAGAGGGATGTGCTTCAAATGGCAGAGCGTTATCCTGTGAAGCTGTCGTTCGCCGGATCAGTTGACCCATTTGCAGTTTGGGCTATTTTCCGTTCCAACAGTGGTTCACAACTGGTTCATCAAAGTCCGTGGTATGTGCTGTCCTGTCTGTGGGACCATACATATAAAAGACCCCTCGCTGCTTATCAGAATATGATAGACGTCCTATAGCTGATGATAAGATAAAAATCAATGTGCTCTAGAGGCGTCGTTAAATAAAACAAACTTTCCTTTACATTCGTAATTAATATTTAGAGCACCTATCCCGTTAAACTCCGTGGGAATATGCCTTTAAATGAGAGTGTTTGTAAATAGCACACTATACGGGTATATACATGTAATATCTATCTACACTCAGATGTTGCTTTGTGTGACACAGAGTCGGGTTCAATTGCTGAGGTCTCACCCTCGCTCCCCGCATCACCAACTTTCTATAGAACAGTCGTAGAAAATTAGCGAAAACTGTCCAGTTCACACTGACAGTTTGATTTAATCAAGTTGGAAAAAAGACGACATGCGAGTCAGAAGAAAGGAATGTGCTAAATATATAATTATAGCATTCACAGAGTGCGTGCCATTACCGTCACCACGCCACCTATCTAGGCCAGACCTGTCAGTCACAAATAATATATATTATATATAATAATAACTCACAGGCTATAATGTTAACAGACTAGAAATGAAACTCTTTAGAATTCAGTTCAGAGTTATGAAGCATTTTATTTGATTAACGTGTGGATATAATTTATTTTATGGTCAAAATGCATCGAATCCATAATGTTTGGTGCACACTTAATGAATAATATTTGTGCATGAATACAAATATCTTAATACTGTACACACAGATCTAAAGGTGAGAGATTTTTTGTTGCTATTTTTTTGAAAGTATCTCCATACAAAACATCAACAACAAAAATCAATGTTTAACAATTATAATAAACTGCAGTACTGTCTACAAATCTCATGAAATTCCTCAAATGTTTTGGATCCCAGACATCTCCTCTAACATCAATATCTGGGATCCAGTGGATGTCCTCCTGAAGATGGCAAACTTCATCTCTATATTGATGTTTGTACTTATTTGTATGCCAATATCCAATAAAGGTTCAAGAACGCTGTCCCAAGCACACAATCTAGCTTCCTGTGCATTGTGTTCAGGACAGAGGCTAGTGGTAATAGAAGAAAGGAACTGGATGTTGCCACACTAATGCATCTACACTAACCAATAAGAAGCAAGGTATATTTTATATGCACTGTCCCGCTTACAGGATAGCACATACCACGATTTTTATAAAGCTTATATGGACTAGTGGTCTTCATCTCATTCGTATTACTGATATAACACACTCAATAAAACAATGCAAAACAAGAAAAAAGATAAAACAAAAAGATGGAAAAGAAGAAGAAAAAAGAAGAAGAAAAACGAAGAAATCTGATAAGACATAGCTCGTATGATTTGTAACAGATAATGGGTTTCTGCGTGGTTAGAACTACTTAACGTTCTGTCGTTCATCAACACCATGTGTAAAGTATCTTACATTAATACTTATAAGCTGAACTTAAATCAACCGTGCAGAGACGAAACCGTTCCAGTTTGAGTTAATACCTCATCACATCCCAACAAAACACGGCTTAACATCGTGTCACACATCTTATACCAAGCGATTACCAATCTTTGTCAGTGAGCACTGCCTTAACAAATAGAACCCGTCGGCTCTCCTCTTTAAGAAACTATTCACAACAGTCCGTTTTGTAATATGCAAAGAATATGCGCAACACTCATGCATAATGTTGTAGTAATTACTATGTACTAGTATAATGACATGAAACAGAATACTGCAATAGCTTTCAGACACATCATGCAAACGAAATTTAATTAGATTCTGGCGGACCTCAAATGCCTAAACCGTACATTCATGTCTTTATACCATATTGTAGCTAGAGTATATCAAAGCACTCGATCTTTCGTGTATGTCTTTAGCCTGCAGGGTTCTGCAGCAAATAAAATCTCATACACAATGTTAAAGTGTGTTGATAAAACTGCTGTTTAAGATTTAAACAAAACTATGTACTATAGACAGCAATGTTGACATTTATGAATATAAATTGTATACAAGATTTCAACCAAACTATACACCATAAACGACAATGTTAATATGCTAAATAAGATTTCAACAGAACTTCGTACCATACAGAACGAATACATACAACAATATTTCGCCATTATTTATATTTGTCGTTGGAGTATGTATACAAACGTCTTACAAAGATTGGTTAGTTTCTTCCACTCTTCCCAGCACCATGATTAGGATGGATATATGGGTAGTAGTGAGTTTCTCAAAAACAAATTGTTATTGTAAAATAATTTTCTAATAGCTATATCCAATATTGTGGCCATGCTAACTCACCCCCAATTCTGCGAGAAAAGAAAGGCCCCCACCCCCCAATTAATTTTTTTTAATGTTTAATATATATATTTTTAAATAATATAAAAAATAAATAATTAAAAATTAGCGACTGTCCTGCGAGCATCGAAATATGTTGTGCAATATTTTAATAGATGAAATAGATACTGCATTATGAGTGACAGGAAGGAAATGATCTAATCGGAACAAGGAAGAATACCGTATTATATATACGAAATATGTAATTTATTATTTAAAAATTCAGCTATTAATGCAAAGCAATTTGCAAACAATATCCATTATTGAAATAGAAATGAACAAACAAAGCGTTGTTCATACCGGTATCTCTGCACAAAGCAGAGACCAAAGGATTAAAGAGAGAGAATCTGTACTTATGGAACTGTCAAAATAGCTTAGTATATCCTGCCTCAACAATTACACCATTTATAAAAAAGGGCTATTGTAAAATAAAATAAAATAATGTTTGCGTACTTTAAAATAAAATAGGATCTTGGAATTAGGGCCATTAAACAACCAAAATTGAATCTATTTCTTAGATTTTTTTACCTGCATGTGATCATATGTAAATGAAAATAAAGAAAAATATTTACTCGTGAGTGGTCCATCACCTCCACCCACATCCCCCCTCCCCGCCCAACAGATGGCTCCTCTTTCAAAAGGCTTCCTTTCAAGTTTATTATAAAACTTATACGTATGAGTAAAATGGTTCCGTTCTGTTCTACTTAAAAGAACTTCATGTTGTAACTGCCTAACTAACCCAGAATAATGACTTTTGTTGCACTAATACAATTCTAGTTTATTTCCCGTCACTCTGGTAATTGAGGGCGTGGCTTCTGTCTACCATTGTGCAGCCCGCATAATAGATTAGATAAGCCCACTGTTTAAATATGACACACAACAGTCAACTTCAAAGTGATATGTAACAAGGCATAGAACAGAATATAGATATAAGTAACGTTCATCCACCAGTATTTTGCTGATCAATTAATTTCAAACGTACTCTCTCTCTCCATCCTTACCCTTCCCCTCCCTCCCTCCATTCTCTCCCCCTCTCTATCTGTCTCTGTCTCTCTCTTTCTCTCTCTCTCTCTCTCTCTATATATATATATATCAAAACTCATTGGAATTTTATCCGTTAATAGAACAAATGTATATACTAACAAACAGTGTTCTAAACATGGATGAGTACACAATTTGGCGCTAGATTGTGTTTAGTTGATAAATGAGAAAATAACTTTGATGTTGTCCAGTGTTTTCTGAGTTTGTTTGTCCGTGTGTGACACTGGTCGCAAAACGAGTTTCAAACAGACAGCAGAATGGCGGAATATCGTCAGTAAATACTTAGTTTGACAGATATATTTTAAGAAAGAATTTTGATTGTGATATGTCATAACGACTGACGGGATACCGAAGAACACTGATGTATAAATCATAAATACAGCTAAAACAGTAAGGGACGGATCCAGACAGAAATAAGGGGTACAAATTACCCCGGCAGTCTTTAAGAAAACATACTTACATTAAAAATATACTTATAAAATGCAATAATTAAATTCAACAACAAAATTATGTTTTATTTTGTCGTGACTATCCCAGAACATTTCTGGACCAACTATCAAAATGATCTGATCAACAATTTTCAGTCGCTACAAAGAAATTGTCTCCCTTTAGTATAATGATGTGGCGACAAAATTAGATAGCATTACGGGTGTTTTTTAATTATTATTTAAAAAAAAACAAAAAAAAACAACATTATTTATTTATTATTTTTATTATTATAATATTTAAAATAAAGAAAAAACAACAATACTTTTTCCTCCAAACTCGCAAGTATACATGATTCAATTTTATATCACGTTTATATCCTTGGTGAAATAATTATTTCACTACGGACTAGCTTTTAAAATATGAATTGGAATCGCGTTTAAGATCCAATAAATATAATGGTTTTCTTCTTCAATCACTATTTCATGTTCCAAACAGTGACCCACGACTAGACTGTCAAAGACTCTCATGTTTTGACCTGTCTAAGGAAAGGTATATAAAGTACTATTTGAAGTACCCTAAGTAAGAGTCTTCTGTTGACCATGTGCTGCAAACACTATATATTTGATATCTATGCACTGGAATGTCGTTATGCACCAGCTTATAATAAAAAAATGCTTGTATTACTCATCAAACGGAAATAGAAAAAATATTTTTTGTCTCATGAATGAAATTTATTGCCTGGTATATACAGGACGAAATACAATTCCTATAAGTCAGATTGTGCTATTTTAAGACTGAAGATTTTCAAATGATAGTTTCGAGTGCAGTCGTTTTAAAATGTTCTTTACTTATAGATTTTTTTACCTGGGAATAAAAATGATGACATTTAAAAACAGGTGTTTTTTTATAAAAAGGTTGGAATATATGCATCTGGGAATAAAAATGATGCCATAATATATAAACATGATTGTGTCTCTTATATAAAGATTGGAACATAGGCATCTATGTATAAATGAGTCTTATATTAAGTTTCATTTCCAACCAGGTGTTTGCTTTACAAAGGTGGTCTTTATACGTTTATTCGATTAAAGTGGATGTAATTTCCGATTTATTTAAAAAATACTAAAGTAAACCCTTTTTAGAGTCAGAGACATTCTGAATTAAGATACATCCAATGAACTAATAGTTATAAACTGGGACATAGCCAGAGAGGGAAAAACGCTGAGGCAAACCCAGACGCCGAGAGCTTGAACCATGTGGATAATAAATATCAGTATCACTACTATCATGGGGGAAAATAAACAAATGTGCGGAAATTCCAGACGAGGTAAGCGCCTCATCTTCCTAATGCTGGCTATGCTAGACATAAATAAGCATAGAGTTGTGTTTGGATTATAGCTACCAGAAAAATATTTCACAAAATTAGTTTCAACCTCAAATGGATATGTCTGTAGCCTAAACAAATACATATCAAATGGATATACATGCAAACTAAACTAATGCATATCAAATGGATATACATGCAAACTAAACTAATACATATCAAATGGATATACATGCAAGCTAAACTAATACATATCAAATGGATATACATGCAAACTAAACTAATACATATCAAATGGATATACATGCAAGCTAAGCAAATATATATCAAATGGATATAGATGCAAACTAAACTAATACATATCAAATGGATATACATGCAAGCTAAACTAATACACATCAAATGGATATACATGCAAACTAAACTAATACATATCAAATGGATATACATGCAAACTAAACTAATACACATCAAATGGATATACATGCAAGCTAAGCAAATATATATCAAATGGATATACATGCAAGCTAAACAAATACATATCAAATGGATATACATGCAAGCTAAACAAATACATATCAAATGGATATACATGCAAACTAAACAAATATATATCAAATGGATATACATGCAAACTAAACAAATACATATCAAATGGATATACATGCAAACTAAACAAATACATATCAAATGGTTTTACATGCAAACTAAACTAATACATATCAAATGGATATACATGCAAGCTAAACTAATACATATCAAATGGTTTTACATGCAAGCTAAACTAATGCATATCAAAGAATATATTTGCAAATTAAACTAATACATATCAACTGAATATACCTGCAAGCTAAACTAATAAATATTATAAAATGCCATCACATAATTATGCATACAGTTCTTTCGAGATGGGAAAAAGAAGAAGATAAATCAAATTAAAAGTATTTACGAGCAGTGGTATTAAGTTGCAATTTAATTAGTTAGTTCACAAATATATCCGTTTAAAAATAAATATCGGTCATAAAATTAATTATGTATGCAGACAAGTAGGCTTTTCTAAAAAAATATTAAAATAAAATACAAAAAAATAAATAAAATAACATAAAATAAATAATTGAAGACTATTTGATATGCTTCTGTAATTGCATATGTATCAACGTGTTGACTTTTTCACATGAGATAATAAATTGGAATATGTCACCAGTTTTTTAAGAGCATTTTTATTTAATTTTTCATCTGATTTATTCTAGCAAAGGAATGTTTAGAAGCGAACAAAAAGGGGGGGGGGGAGGTGTGAACGGATTTAAACCTTCCTACGTAACTGACATACTCCAATATTAAAAATCTTTTAAATATTTTCGATTGCCCTTAAAGATTTCTATATCTACCGTTAGATTGTTGTTGAAAGACACCCGAACACATTGCTTAGCGGTGATTCGATGTAAAACATAAATGTACGTTAACTGAAAACAGCACATGTAGCAGGACTTTTCCACCACATATACCAGGACTTTTCCACCATATATACAGCACTTTTCCACTGCATATAGCAACGCTTTTCCACCACATATAGCAGCACTTTTCCACATCATATAGCAGGACTTTTCCACCTCATATAGCAGTACTTTTCCGCTACATGGCGCAGGACTTTTCCACCACATATAGCGGCACTTATCCACCACATATAGCAGTATCTTTCCACCACATAAAGCAAAACTTTTCCACCACATATAGCAGGACTTTTCCACTTCATGTAGCAGTACATTTCCACCACATGGCGCAGAAATTTTCCACAACATATAGCGGCACTTATCCACTACATATGGCAGTATCTTTCCACCACATATAGCAGTACTTTTTCACCACATATAGCAACACTTTTCCACCACATATAGTAGCACTTTTTCACCACATATAGCAGCACTTTTTCACCACATATAGCAGCACTTTTCCACCACATATAGCAACACTTTTCCACATCATATAGCAGCAATTTTTCACCATATAGCAACACTTTTCCACTACATATAGCAGCACTTTACCACCACTTATAGCAGCACTTTACCACCACTTATAGCAGCACTTTTCCACCACTTATAGCAGCACTTTTCCACCACTTATAGCAGCACTTTTCCACCACTTTTAGCAGCACTTTTTCACCACATATAGCAGCACTACCACCACTTATAGCAGCACTTTTCCACCACTTATAGCAGAACTTTTAGAGGAAACTCACTACTGCCACATAGGCTACTCTTTATGATTAGCAGCAAGTAATCTTTTATATGCATTTTCCTACAGACAGCACATACCTCGATTGAGATTTGATACCAGTACCTACCAGCCGTCAATCCGACAGCTTAATCACTGCACTACAGGGAGGGTCAAAAACAAAATCCGCCAGTTGATGTATTAAATGATAAATGTACATATCCATTTTTGTTCATATATTATTAGTACACTAATTTATTATTTTGAATTAAACAATAATTAGTTTAAAACTGTTGTTTATTATACTCTAGTAGAGTCAATGGTTAACAAAGTATATGTTGAAAAATCGTTGAAAATACATCAACAACAATAATAATAATAATACTTATAATAATAATAATAAAATAATAATAATAATAATAATAATAATACTTATAATAATAATAATAATTAACCATAGATGACATTCGTAATTTGACATGTAAAACTATTTAATACATAACGTTGTTAACTGTCTCGTAAACAACATTTTTAACAGCTGATCAAGACGTAAACAAATCACACGTGTTTGTACGTTACCGTGCAGACAGTTAGATAACTAGTATACAAGACGATCACGTGACTATGAGTCATAGCCATGGCCTTATTTCTTGAGTTGACCCGACAGTGTACTGACATTTACCTGAGCGTTAGGTTAAACCCGAGGAGAAGAAACTCGCCAAACACTTTCTTTTTTTAAAGTTAAAAAGAGGTTTTTAAAATAATTTAATATACAGGGTCGTTAGAGCCGGGGGGGGGGGGGGTTGGGGGGGGGG
>JAULBS010080323.1:1769-19277 GCA_032355785.1 Symmetromphalus regularis | reverse complement strand
GTGTGTTATGTAATCATTTTAGAAGGTTACTAATATGCTCATTGGATTCCCTGACCCTGAAAACATGGGTATAGACACCACTTTTACCATGTTTACACACTTTATTCCAAAGTTATGGAGAAATTTAAATTTTCGGGTTATGGCGAAATCTAATTAGCATAATTATGTGTGTTATGTAATCATTTTAGAAGGTTACTAATATGCTCATTGGATTCCCTGACCCTGAAAACATGGGTATAGACATCACTTTTACCATGTTTACACACTTTATTCCAAAGTTATGGAGAAATTTAAAATTTCGGGTTATGGGGAAATCTAATTAGCATAATTATGCAATTTTGACCCCTTTCCCCTTCTCGGATTTTCTAGGACTTTTTGTATGTTATACTTGGGGGTTTCCTGAACACCATACAAGTGAAATAATTTCTTTTGCAATTTGTTCTAGGTTAGGCCTCATTTTGGCTTAGATTGACTGGACTATAAATATGACACACACACAAAGTATGTACTAATACATGCATGCGGTTTATTTTCTGGGAAACACCTAGGATAGGCTTACTACTATAATACTACACAGAGAATGGTTTGTTTCCTCTAAGCATTCCTGGGGTACGTTTACTATGGTGATGATAGTAATGGTGTGGAGTAATTCGATGCTGGGATAGTAGTGTTGACTAGCACACCACATACATGTTTACACTGCATAAATAGTTAATTGCCACAAGTTAAGCTAATTGTACTGCGAAGCTGACTGCCCGTTTCCAGACCTGACCATGATGGCCATCTTGCTGTACCGTGATGACCTGCTCATATTAATTAATGCTTACTGCGGCCTGCATGCAATAAGTACATCTAGTGAAAAGGGTCACTCAGAACACTTTTTCAATCCAGTCAATAGCCTAAACATACTTAACCTGCATTTACATGTACATTGTCAGGGGTTGATTAATAGAACTGAAGATTTTTTAGTTATAAATTCATTTCATAAATGTATCCTTTGGGATGCATTATCCATAATGATTGCAATATATATATAGCCAACACCCACCCACATAATCGCAGATCTAAGCAAAAAAAATATATATCCAAAAAACTTGGCACCAAAATACCTCTGACCAATTCTCATCTGGTGAAGATGAAATAAAAATCATTCTTTGCAATTATCTAACACACATTTAAATAACCATGATGATTTCTGAACGCAAAGCAAAAAAAAAAAAAAAAAGTTTATTCCTATTTCACTTTAAATAAGTCATTATGACTTCTGGAGGTAAACGTAACTGAATTATTTACAAAAGAGCTACTGAGTTTCAGTAACAGTATGTAAGTATATAATATACTGTTCAAATTTGTGAACAATTACTTTTATTGACTTCAAAAACTACACTAAATAATTTCCTATATATACAGAATGATGAAGACTTATGGAAGCAATGTAAACATGGCCAAAGAAAGCTAGAACTTGTGACATCCAAATTGGTAAATGATTGCTTCTATTAACTCCAAAACCAACTGGAATACCACAATTTATCTGAACTGTACACAGTACTTTACACAGCATTAACTTACACAAACACAACAATCATCTTTGAGTGGTCTGACTATGTACATGTATTTGGTCTAACAAATCACCCAGCACGTTGAAGACCTATTGAACACCATAACGGCCTACAAACATATAGTGTTTATTTAAAGTGAAAGGGAGCCAATAGATTATCATCAGATTGCTGACAATTTACTCTTCTGTAGTTGGTGCCAAATACAGCCCGCGACTTATTGACCACAGCCCTGGAGGTTCAGCTCGCATTTAAGGCAATCAGGGGATAACTCAATTGCCAGATCAATAGAAACCATCCATCAGAATGCGGGTCATTGACTACTTCAATTGGTAATAATAATTTCTTCATTTCATCACACAGTCTAAACCCTTTCTGCCACATTTGCCATGGACAGTATGTTGCAAGACTTTTCTTTCACAATTTAAAAGTAGTGTTATTTTTTAAATGTGATGACTTTTTCTAGCGCAATTCCGAAGTTGCTCGGTCTCACCCACATGAATAACTATCAAAGAAAACGTAGCAATTTCTCTATATTTATTTAGCAGGCTTAATCAAAAGAGAAATGGTCCTGCCATGACATTCTATTCAATGGAATACAGCCAATGGAAAGAAAGTTTCCCTCAGGATATACAGAAGGTCTGAAACTGCATGATTAGTGCAATGTGGTGATTTAATGTAATACAAAGTCAATTGGCTTGACAAATGAATGGACAGTTTCAGGACTAAATGCTATGAAAATGTTATGCCTGATCACCAAGGGGTGTTCAGGGCAAACATCTGTGGTGTTATGAATACTGTTATATCTTCACGGTCACAAGCTGCAGGCCTTGAAATACATGGTCAAGACACTGTCCAGTACAAATATGTCATTTTTGGGGAGTCTGACAATTACAAAGTTCATTTTGTCCTACAATCCTGTTTTAACATTTGGATAAAAAGAACATTTTTCTATAAAATCGGCTCAATGCAGTGTGTGTATTTGGCAAGCATTAGCTAAATTAAATATTACAAAGCATGCACTACATGTTTTAAACTGTGCACATTACACTAACAGATTGACTGATATAATACATGCACTGGCATTGCAAAGAAGGGCAATACACCCCCTCCCTCCCCTTGCTTGTCTAGCACTCCTATTAGTGCATTCTGTGCAGTGGTCCCACCCCTCAAACATAAAATCCTGACAATTTTTTTTATTTTCAATCTTATATGAGATGAATGTTACTTAAATATATACACTCAAGCAAATATGAACCTTAGTAGTGTCAATATCAAGGCTTTGGTATATACATACATGTATGTAAACATAAAACCAATCATCAATAATGTTAATTAATATCAAATACATACAGAGTATGTGAATCTTATGTTGAATTAGGATAATAAAGTAATCTGTAAATGGTCAAAATAATGACTTTGTAGTGTGGGTGTTTCAGGCTTGTTTTTTTGGGGGGTTTTGAGGGGTGGGTGGTTCTTGTTATTTGCTGCATTTTTTCATAAGATGTGTAATCTGTGCATGTGCATACATGTATAAAACTTTTAAAAAGTCTTTACAAATAAAATCTCGACTGCAGGTTGTATGATATTGTGTAACTACAGGTAACCCACAAATAACACTGTACAGTGTAACATGTAACAATGTAATACATTCTCCTTAATTGAAAGAAACCATACTTTATTTTATTTTTTATCACTTTTTTTTCTTTTCTTGGGAATCAGAAGAACATGGGATAATCATTCTCATGAAATCTTATAGGCCTAATTCAAAGCCATAATTACTTTCTGAAACCATCATTAAAACAGCATAAGAGATTTTCACTACAACCTCAGGTCTCTACTATGAAAGGCACACAGTTGTTATCTTCAAAGAATCCCGAGCAAAGGAAGATGCAATAAGGTAGATTGAGATAACTGACTTGCTATCAAGTTACAGACTCCAACCAGAAGCAAGTACTTGCAATATGCCAACACAAACCATGAGAAATACTAGCCAGAGCCAAGTAAATAAAGCACATATGTAATCTTTATGTACATCTATCTATTTGACAGTTAATACACAATTAGTCTATTATATGTACATGAATTTCAACGAACCTGTACATGTAAGTGTAGAGAGGACAGTGAACTAAATACAGTCAAACTTTGATAACCCAAACATAGATTAAAAAAAAATTATATCTCTCAAATGAAAAGCTCTCTAGTCCAGGCTGAACATCCAAACAAAGTACTGTACCTGTAACATTAAGGGCTTTCAAAAAGTTGAAACTTGATAATGTTGTTCCACCAATCCATCTATTAATTTAATGGCCAACAGCCTTTGAATATTCATACACCTAATCTATTCAAGAAATACATGTGATGTATATTTACAGGTAATTTCAACATATTCTTTAGACAGTCATTATATGAATATTTTCCTGCTGGTTGGGAAATGTATATTAAATAGCCCATTTTGCTGATGAAAATGAGTGATCTATGTGATAGAAACCATCCTACATCAAGTGCAGGGTTCTTGCACATTTATCTTAACAAAGAATAAACACTTTTAAGGTAGGTTTTTGACATTTTCAAAGACACTTTTTGTTTTCATCAACAATAGTAGAAGATTAAAGGGAGGCAGAAAATTGGTGTCTTTTTCTTCTTTCTTTTTTGGAACAGGTAAGACAGAAATTAAAGATCTTCACAGACTTTTATTGACAAACCTGAAATTCAAAGACATTCTAGACAAAGACATTTTTTTTTAAGTAAAGACCTTCAAAGATGCACAAGATGCGCAAGAACCCTGAAGAGGCTAGCCTTTCAGGTGCTGAATACCAAATACAATGGTTTTACAAGTTCTCATTGGATTTAATACAAACTACAAAACTTTTTTGTTTCTTGAGTATGTGTATCTGTTAGTGTTAGTTCTGAATGGAAGGTAGATTTTTTTCCTGTAGATCACGAGTCAAAAATACTGCGTATCTGATACCTCATAGCTACTGATTAAACGATTTGCTGGTGTGCTGTACCAAAAATACCTCTCTTTCTTTTCAGTTACTTTCAATTTGTTATCAGTTAATTCAGCCAGTCATTCTCTGTCTATATAACAACCAGCAGGTGTTGCTTATCTTAATAGACTAGATTAAGTGACCAACTCCATGATATACCTGTACTCGTGATTTAATCCAAATAAACACAATCTATCTGTGGCTGCTGATGGAATAGATCTAGTAAAATACTCTTTCATGCCTTTTTTCCTGATACTGAAAACCAGCTTTATCTGATCTTTTTTTCTTCTTTTTATTACCCAAAGATCATATGACAGTGCCAAGGTTGGGGTGCCTTGGTTAACTGTATTAAATAAATGTACATTATTAAAAAGTTAATAATCTTTAAATATATATAAATATTAAACATCAATAATATATATATAATCTTGAGTGATAATAATATCACTTTCAATATATATCTGAGGTAATATACTAATAACAAAGAGAGAAGCAGACAAAAAAAGTAAAGTTTGTTTTATTTAACGATGCTTCTAGAGCACACTGATTTTTATCTTATCATTGGCTATTGGACATCACACATGCATATACATGTATGGTCATTCTGACATATGTCTTTAGAGAAAACCCACTGCTTTAGAGAAAACCCACTTCCACCACATAGGCTACTGATGGCAATAAGCAGCAAGGGGTCTTTTATATGCACTGTCCCACAGACAGGACGGCACATACCATGGCCTTTGATGGACCAGTTGTGGACCACTGACTGGAATGGAAAATAGGAGAAGCACACAGAACAGAAAAAAAAGATATCTTTATCTGATCTTAACATTAATACAGTGTATCCAGATGCATCACACCTGTGATTTACACATACAGTACCTGTGAATGTGATAGCGTGAACACATAGGATACCAATATAAGATAAATTACAAACATCTGTCATGACCAGCATATGTAACACTTATGTCAGTTATAACATAGCTAGTGTAATATATAGAGAAACGAATTAACAAACATAGCCTAATATGTGCAATTTATGAATGGAAGTTAAAATAGTTCTTTTGATCAGCTGATGAGATGTCATGACCTATCAAAATTGGTATCACATATTGTGATGATACCAAAAAATATCACATGGCTATATTTTTCACCACAAGCCTGGAAAAAAGTGCTCGGTCACGGACATTGTCCGGTACAAAATTGTCATTTGTCAAGCTTTGACAGTCACAAATATAATATTAGCGGTCATTTTGTCTGCCACAAAATCAGTTGTTTTTGTGTGTAATCAGTTTAAAATGCATATTTTAAGGATCATAGACATTAAGCCTAGCGGTAACTGAACAGTCGCCACTGCATTTACCGGGTAAATCTATTAAAGCCTGATGACTATAAATAATACTTTGAACTCCCTGAATCCGTAATCGGCAGACTTATTCCAAATGACCTAAATAACCTCCAAATGACCTAAATAATTAGCAACATTAGCTTGAAGTCGCCAAAACTTTTCTTGAATTTTTTTATGATCTCGGTTGATAATATAGAATTTAGTGGTATAAATGGGATTTGGATATGCTGCTAAAATATGTGACGTCAGGCCTGTGCTTTAACGTAGCATGCTGATGTCACGTGATTGGTCATGAAGGCAAGCTTTGAACAAAATTGCAACATTTCTCAAAAAAAAATAAACCTTAGCCTCCTAGTACTTGTAGTTCTAACGATACCTCATATTCAAACCCTCCGACTTTTAAGAAAAGGCTTGTTAGAACATCACGTTCCAGTACCTTATAATAAAAAAGTTAAATGCAATTATTTTCAAGGCTAAAAAAAATTGCAATCAAGCTTTCGTTGTAAATTTTTGCGAGGAATTATTTTATCGTGACCACGTCCCCCAATAATAAAAAGAATAAAAAGGAACATTTACCAAACTCTTTTCAGTTACAGTTTCATTTATACACTTTGACATTATCAGCATACTACCCACGTGTTATATATATTTCCGATAAGACCTGTTATCAATTGTACACATGCGTGATGCAACTTTTTAGACAAATAGTATTTATTGATTGTACCCTCAAGTTTCCGTTCTGATTGACTGAGAATATTCATAATTATTGACGAATAATCACATATAATCTTTGTAAAAACAAAGAAAACTGAAATCTGCATTTATACGAAATGTCGATAACTTGTTGAATGTATTACAAATTTACGGTAAGGCATTCATAGCTAAACCGGAAATAAGTTGCATGTAATTGAATTCGCAGCACTATTAGCATGTTTGCGATTTTCGTGGTATATTTTATACACAATTTAATTTTTTTTTCTTATACAGAGTACTTTGCTGAAATGCGTAAGTGACGATTTGGTACAAACAAATGCATCTATGTGGTTGAAAGATGAAGATAATTCGAAAGTTGAAGTATCTGTGATGAGGTGTGCATGTAGGTACCAACCAGTAATAAGCATCATTGTGTCATGTCAGCACATGACAGTACTCCCATTCATCAATGGCATCATAAAATGCCACTGGAAATCATTAGATTTAAAGCACAGACACTCTAGTTATTTCACAGTTGATTAATGATCCCCACCACTCTCCAGCACAAAAAATAAATATACTGTTGGCGGTCATGACATACAATATTTTGGGCTATTAAAGCTTGTATCACCATTACAGTCAAATCCGATTTTAATTTTTTTTTTACTTCCATTTTCTTTCCTATTTTTTTTAAGAGCAATGTTCTCAAGATGAAACTAGAAATTAAATTACAATTAATATTATTTTGACTGCTTCCATTCTCAGATATAAAGTGAACTTATTTATTTCTTATGGTATTAGCTACATGTACTTTAAAATATTATTTTAATGTGACATTCTTACAAAGAAAACAACAATTATCAATTTATCAAATTATAATTCACAATTACCAAAAAATATTAAATAAAAACTGGATATTTTTTTTTTTTTTAAATGTCTTTTTCTGTCAAAATGCACATCATTAGATACATAAAGAGTAAAAAAGAGAAAAAATAAAATAAAATTACAAAGCTGCCTTGCTTAGAATATATTAAAGAAATATAAAATGTCTTTCTGGTCATCTTGGCAATTGTAGTAGCAGCTCAATATATATATATATATGTATACATCAGGCCTGCACAAATTGCATGAACGATCGTTTCATTCGTACATCAGTTATGCAAATTTATTTCACATAACCAATTTACCATTCATGTAAAATTTGTTAAATAAAGTTTCTATACCATTGTTTCTCAGAGTATAACTATAAACAACTTGACTATTTCTGATATGCATAATTGTAATTACATGTAACAGAAATTACAAATACATGTACTAGTCTAGTTAGAATACTTATATTGGGAGGTGTAATATATTCTCATTGGTTGTTAGATGTCGCTAAAGGGAATTCCTTCAAAATGTGCCCAATCAGAAATTGTGATGCTTCCATTAATAAATGTTAGTCGGAAATCTCCGGCTGATTACGAAGAATGATCAAATATTACATGTTCGAGATGTTTTCAAATTCAATTTTCAGGTTTTCATTCAATGAATTAAAATTTTAAGCATCACATGTAATAACCAAAAAATGACTGGGTATAAATTTGATGTGTATACTGAAAATATATATTCATTACAGTTCCTTTTTTACTTCAGAGTGACATGGTTTTATTTATTAAAACTAATTCTAAACGTGTTTTTTCTTCTTTATTTTCCCATTTTTATAACTCTAGAGGTGTTGTTAAATAAAACTACTTTTTTCCATGTTTTATAAAACTGGTTATGCAAATCAAAATAGGTTATGCGAATTGTTTTGGCATAATTTATTTTGTGGTTATTCAGATTTTGAATTTGTGCAGGCCTGTACATGCATTCTGACAGAAAATGATTTTTTTTTTTTAGACGTCCTGTTTTTATTTAATATTTTTTTGGTATACATTTATCAAACTGATCACAAAACTCAGAAACATTCAATATAGTAAGGAATTCTTTGACCATGTAACCTGAATGTTGTAACATATGCAAAAATAGTATACGGTTACATACTTTGTGGTCGTTTTGTGATTTGATTAAAATGTGAAGATCGTCCATGGATTTTGGTACTTTAGAAGAAGAAAAAATAGGTTTTCTACATTTTCTGATGTAATTAACCAGACATTACAAATCATTTATGCAATTCAAAGAAATTCTTTGTATATATTTGCAGGGGTCGAACTTCAGTGTTTGAAGGGCACACCAATTTATTGCCTAGGATTCCTAGGAATCAAAAGGGCACAAAGGCAATTTTGAAGTCACATCAGGGGCACAACATCAAATGTGAGTATCCGGTGGGGCATTAAACCAAAAACCTGAAATGTGTTTGCTGTCTTGTCAACTAACTCTTTTGGCCCTTCTGACACCTAACTATGAGTTGTTTCATGAATGAGCACTGAGGCAAGTGGGAAAAAAGGACACAGCAATATTTGCCTTCATTGGAAGTGAAATTGAGAAGGCATTGCAGCAAAGGGACAGGGCAGCACATCAAATGCCTCAATGCATTGATGAAATTTGAATCCTGTACTTTCATACAAATGGTTCTGTTCAGTAAAATATTATGCAAATAACAGGAATATGCTATTATTTGGAATGCATTTAAGAGGACGACTGTATTACACAAAAGAGCAAATTATGCATTTGTTTTAAAACAATGAGATAAATCCATTCAGAAATATGATATTATTAATATTAAACTTACTGTGTTAATAGGAACCCATGAAATATTCACAACAGGATAAGCACAACCCGTTTTGATGTTGACATTAAAATTGTTGTTAGTTGTAGGACAGGCATTTCCAAAATCGATCTGTGATTTGTCCACCACAGCTGAAATCAAACACAATTCAGTTTTAAAATCCTTTCAAAGTTTAATTTCACTTCACTACTTAAAAAAAGAACAGAAATAACTCTGAACAAACCGAAAAGGTACAATCCTTTTCATGGAGCTGAATGATAAAAATAAAAGATCATGTGGTAACCAATCAGTACTCATTGTTAAAAAAAAATACTGAATATAAATTTGATGACCACTCTATGTCTATTTTGGGAGCATTAAATTAAAAGTATACAATGTATGTGTGGACTAATTTCTGACAAAGTGGTGTATTCGGCTACATGATCTGACTAAATCAACAAGTGACACATTTAAAGATAAAGATACTTCTTTTGTTAGGCAGTAGACTTAGCACTATGGCAGCTGTAAAGTTTGTTAGAGACACAGTCTATTCTGTGTTACCCAAAATAGCATGTTAAACAACAAATACTGTCAGGCTATACATGTTACATGACGTGATTTTTAAAATTTGTATTACGTGTATTAGATTAGTGTCGATTTTGACAGTCTTCAGATGTTTTTATAAAGTTGTTTGTTTTAATAGATACATGTATATATTATATATACTAAACAAATAATGTAATTGCCATATGAAAATCATAGGAAACCTTTTCAGTTCTGTGATTTTGCCGACATGGTATATGCTACTGGTAACAATTGTTAGCATGAAATCCTGTGGCCAGATATATTCAATTTTTAAATGGAGTGAATAAAGACATTTGAAATACATTTTGCTGTTTCTGTCTTCATTTATTAACGCTATGACCTGATCATCCCCTTATGGATCACAGGCAGGTTAGTGGACAGTTTTTAGTCACCATGGCGATTATTTTACTTGTTGTAGAGCACTGTTTGAATTCACGAGGTAGTGCTAATTAGCCCAAAGTTCATTAGCATGTACATGTATGTCATTAATTAAGAGGCCGTGAGCAGAAATATTTGAGTTCTGGCTGTTACTCATAGGACCCAATCATTTCTCAAAATTTTACAAAAATCAGAGAGATGAAGGCAGATTTTCAGTTGATTTCACATGGAATGACCCATGTATGTAACATTTTAAAAATCAGCTATACTTACATGCAAAAGAAGTCAATTGTAATTCATTTGAAGTCAAATGATCTCCTTCAGTAACCTTCCAAACACCACCATGTCTTGTTTCATTAAATATAGGTATTTCAAGAGTTATAACATTTCCAGACACTCTAGTTATATTATTTCCAGTTCCAGAGCCACACGAACCATCATCAGAATATGCCTTACACAATCCTTTAACTGAAGTACCCAAAACAAAAGTCACTCTCTCAGTAATATTTGATAATGCATCATTTGTGTATGTCAGTAATAATGGCTGACCAATAACTGCCATGCTTTTGTTTGATGTTAGAATTTCTGCAGCTGGAACAGAAAAGAAAAACAAAATGAATTCAACAAAATAATACACGTGTATCTTTCAAACTTAAAAGAATTGATTCTATATTTAGGCTCCAATCCAAAAGTATGATGGGTCCTCTTGTATTTGTTCTAAACAGATTATTCTTATTAAGGCTAAAAGTTCAAAGTATGGCAAAGGGATAAATATGGGTTAATTAATATGTAATTCATGCTTAAACAACATTGTTAACAATTGGACCGGAAGTTAAATTTTGGAAATGATCGGTTGTTAGGATGCAGTATTTCAATGAAGTCAAGAAGCACATGGCTGCATGTTGCCACTAAAACAGTCTTTGAAAGGACAAATGATAATGATAGCTGTACAAAAAGTTTTTATAATTTCACACTGCATAATTTTAGCATATTAGGAATATCGTAGGCATACATGTAGCGCAACGTGTTGGGAAGTATTGAAAGTGTATCAGGCCCGAGACACTGTAACACTTTGGGGAATATACTGCTCAATAAAGATTTTTTTTTTTAAATGCAATTTACGAAAGTGAAAAAAATCTAATTTTGAAAATTGGTGTCTTAAAAGTCTAGCTTTGTTTTACCTAAAGATAAGTAAAAATGGTTTTATAAATGTAAAAAAATTAAATATTCTTATTTCTAGATATGTCTGTCAAGTATCATATAAAACAGATGACGTGCAGATAGCTTTTTATGAAGGGCAAAACACCAAGGCATTGAAGCTGAAAATACTTTTCCCACAAATTTGTTCTAGGTACCAAACTGTTAGAAGTATCGTTAAGCTTAATTCAAAACGTTAAAAAATAATAAATTATATAAAAAAATATATTTATATACAGTTTACGCTGTGATTTATTTTGTGATATCTTTAAAAATTTATATAAAAAGCAATTTCAAAATTAAAAATAAAATTAGTAGGCTTTGACAGATTGTGGATATTTACCTATGATGAGAATTGAGTTCACTTGGCCTGCATTTAGTAAGAATTTTGCCAACACTCACTAAACCATTTCCCTGATTTTATATACTTATTGTAGAACTGAAGGTTATACATCGGTAACCAGTAAATACCAATCACTAGCATTCATAAAAAATAACTGAATCTCTCTACAGCATCGATCACTAATGTTACTGTCACAAAACCATAAAGAAAATAAACAAAATATATAAAATTTACACAAATGGTAACAAACTGATATTGCTTTAATAACCTAATTACATAATAAAGGGTATTGCCAGTTTTCCAGTTACTGATGGACACTGCTGGGAAAACAACATGCTATGTAGACAGGACTAATTATGTGGATGAGGCAGTTAATGAGTTATATTCATAGCAAATGCACTATCATTGGATGGGACTTTAAAATTATGCTGGCCTACACAACAAACTGGATTATAAATACAGATCTATGCAAATTTAATCACAGTCCACTACAAAAATATTTTGTGAACATTCAAACTTACCATAACAATTTTTAGAACCCATCAGGAGCGAAAGGTATATCCACAACCAACACACTGATTTCATAACTGTAGTGGTTCTGTAATAAAAAAAACACATCAATGTTATACTATTTACTATTATAAATACAGTTTAATCTTGCTAGATTCACTACTCTTGATAAAAAGATATTTGACGCAACTGGTAATTTGACGTGTATGCATTCAACAAAATGTTTTTTCGCACAATGAAAAAAAAAACACTGTGCCATCCCCCTTAAGTGTTTTGCCTCCCCCATTTTATTTTCTGCAGCCCCCCACACTCCTTTGTAACTTTTTTTTTAATGTTCTGGTGCATACCAAAATTGAGCACATGACTGGTTTTCACTCTATTGTTGTAAAGAAGCAAATATTGATCTCATAATCAATAATGGAAAACACTGTTAAATACTTTAATAATAAAATATTAGATTATTATATAAAATATATTTTACCATATAGTAATAATATCTGAAGTTTTCTTTAATATCGGAAAGCTTAATATGTTTAATATAGATTACATGTAGATTGCACAGCCCAGTTCATTTCTGGAATGCTGGCATGCACCTACAAAATATATTCATGTTTTTCACCATTCAACAAATATTATTCAACTATCATTAATGTTAATAAATTGTATACAAATATTATTTCAAATGCATGGAGTCAGCAGATTACAATGTGTTTGTGCTACATCTGGTAATATAAATAAACTTTATCCTAAGCCCTACTGTTAGAAATAGAATGTTCCTAGCAGGTTGTCGCTTTCCACCTAAGTTCAATGTTTAGGTTACAAAGGACTCTGGTGGGTGGGTTTTTTTGTTTTTTACAATAAACACGTAAAAGATGCTTTCCTTGTGTTTATTTTTATTTTATTGACTGTCTACAATGAATAAGGAAGAAAAAAAAAGAAGAAGTATATTGTTTAATATTAAAGCATACAGCTAATTAGTTAAACAATTGGTCAGTTTGCCTGTTGATAGCAGTGCTTCACAGCATTAATCCGAATTAATTACCAGTGTTCATACATCACACAGATAAATCAGTGATTAGAGCTTATGATTTATGTTATCTTTGCTTCCAAAAGAAATTTAATTAATATTTCTCTAATCCTAAGATAACTATTTACTATCAGTTTAGGCCATATTTGACATGAAGAACTCATTAAATGTACACACACAATATGAACAATATTTTTTATTCACATTTAACACCCAGTGCATGTCAATTAAGGTTCTGTTCATGCAGCAGAAATTTGCAATTTTCGTTAATAATAATTTAAGGGGGGACTTTTTTGTTTGATTGTTATTGTTATAAATGTATTTAAACCAACATGTCTTGATTGTTCATTTATTTAATTGTGGGAATAGGGCTGTGTTTTTTACTTTTTCTTTGGGAGAGGGTTATGTGGTCGGTGGTGCACCCCCATTTAATTTCAACTGGCAAGAACACTGCCATACATGATACATACTCTAAACTGTTCTAGCAAGCATTTGAGGAGGGCATGGTGCACACGTATTAAAATTAATAATTCTTAATCTGCAATGAATTTTGGGGAGTTAAAGGGGACATACAGGTAGCTCCCCACCTCCTCGATTTTAAAACTGGTTTATAGTTATTATACTGGTATTTCAAATTTTAGCTTGATCAGACAAACAGTTCAGACGATATGGTCAGTGATTTTTGGTAATAATAAATTAACAATTTATAAATTTTAATAGCAAGAAATAGTTTTTCCATTCTGTTTGGAATTTTACATTAAAAAAGATTAAAAACTTCAAAAATTAAGGGAACCCATGTGATTTGACCAACATTGTTGCATCAGTGCACATGACTTAGGGTTCTCATTCATCCAAAATATGGAGTCCGTGGACTCAAGAGAGAAAATATGGAGACCTAAACAAAATTTAGAAAGTCAATTTTGAATTACACATGTATGAAGAGTCAATATTTGAAGTAAAAATTTCAATACAATGTCATGTACAACTGACAACACAAAAATTAAATATAGTTTTATTTCATAATCAAAGTTCATACTTATCAGGCTATGAAATTCACCACGGCTATTGCGGCATATGCCATACTGCCTTAGGCCTTTGCTGTGATGCCCTTAAAATACTAGTTACTTTATGGCTATGTGCCCATTTTGTGTATAATTATGTGTTCTTTTTAATGTGAAACGTTTTAAACCCTAAGTGCCAGTTGATCGCAGTTTCTTTTTGTGTGTGGTTTTCATAAATAACAATTTAATAAAATCAACATACTCTGTAATGTTCCTATACTGGTCTTCAATCATAATGCACGATCAACAGAAGTTAAAGTCAAAGCAAACATTGGAAACCTCCAAATATGTTCATATAGTTACAAAAAGAGATGGGATTTTCCCCAAAAAGTGTTAATATCATTGAACTTTCTATTTATTTATTATCCTTTTAACATTTAGAAATACTCTTTGATCAGCACATATTAGCACAGTAACCAACAATATTACTAATTTTATGCCACGGCTATTTCAAATGACCTTCACCTTTACTGTGGAAAAAACCCAACAATGTATTGTAGCTTTCTATAAGTGTCATTTGAAAATAAAGTGATTGTTTTGTGGCAATCACAGGTGCTGGTTCTGTAATTATTTATTCTATGGTGCTGGTGGTTTCACACAACACATTTTATACACACACACTTTAAAAATCCAAAGTTGAGTAAATTATAACACCCGTAAATTCTTAGGGTACTACCTATATAAAAAATAATAAAAAATTCACCCACCATCTACTTTTATAAAATATCCCTACCAAGGTTAATATATTCTAAAAGTACATGTATTGCTGTTATTGTTTCTTCATGGTCGGTAAATTAACAAAATACTATACAACTGTCAAATATTATGCCTTGTCATGCCATTCAAAATTGATATCTGGTCATTTGCACATTGTTCGTTTCCAGTTTGAATTGGTGTAATTTCGAAACGATTTGAAAAAGACTCGTTGGTAGTCATAGCACTGAAGACAATATTGCCAACGTACAACCATGTGATGAGAGTTGATAAATATAGATATCACATGTCCCAACAAAATAAAATGCTGCCATGATGTGATAAAGACAGACCATTGATTTGCTGTAGAAGTGACATGGGTTTATGCGCTAAATTTGGATACCATGTATTTGATACGTTTTGTTGTTTTGACAGTTTTTCTTCTTTTGTGATCCTCTACAAGTAAACCCAACTAGCCATACTGACAGAGGCATAAATCCAAGGTAGGGGACACATCCCCCACTTTTTGGACAGGGAAGATGCCTATATAATTATTCCCCCACCCTATTTTTGGTTTCAAAAACTGAAATTGAAATGCCTAAATAATATTCTTTTCCAGTATTTCTCTTTATGATATCAATATAACACAACGGTCCGATTTCTTATTGACCATTCAAAGCAGCTAGGTTTAAACCTTTGGTCAAGATTAACTAAACCTAGATCATAATAAACCATGGGTCATTTCAGATCCTATTTCACATGCAAAATCATTATCTCGCTCAGCAAAACCAGGCTGTTCTATGAAGCAGACATTTCATGTACACCTTCACATTTCATGTTGTTTTTTGTTTTTGTTACAGCCCGTACTAAAAATCATACCTCATATGAACATGAGATAGGTATTTCTATTATTAAAGGGATGTTGCTGAGGACACACACATGTGCATAAATATAAAATAAATAGATAGATAGAAGCAATAGGGGAAAAGAATGTGCGTGACGACAATAACCACTAAATACAATGTTACAATGTAAATGAAGACACCCGAAGTCATATAACAAACAATTAAAAGGATGCTGGATAAACCTCATAACAAGGAAGGGGGGAACCACTGTGAGGCAGGAAACATCCCACACCGGGGGGGTGGCTCTGCTGTACAATGTCCAACTACCGAAGATAATGTAAAGCTGTGGAAGGAATTATACAAAATGTATACAACCCTCTGCCTAATAATTTTGATAGGGATTGTATACACTTTTAAGATTTGAAATGAATTACACCCATTTTAGCTGTAGTCAAAGAATACCCTTTAAATAATGATAATTACATTTTTTTTTATCTCACTCCTAAACCCAAAAAGTGAATTTTTGTATCAAAGGGGAATTACCTTAGGCTAAAAAATAAATAAATGACACTACACCTAAACAATTTTGGCATGGTGCAAATTATTTAATCTAGTGTGTTTTTTTGGGCTAATATACATTAATAATTCCATTTTGTAAATACACATTTGTTATAAATACTTGGATTGGTCCAAATGACATCATGTGACTTAAAAAAAACTATGTTCGTAGATACATGAACCTCAGTTTTGCACTATATCAGACTGCAACCAAAACTACTTTATGAATTATGTCAACAAAGGAATCACCAAGGAATTCCACCAAGATTCTATTTTTAAACATCAAACGATGATGTCATTTTACTATACAAAAGAGATAATTTTATGTGTTTATGTTATTGTTTACATTCACTTAAATAACTATTAATGTCATACAGTGTGTAAAGTGGTTTTGCAGTTCATACTTCCATGAACCTCAAACATTATCAAGTTCAAATTAAATACTTTTATGTATCAAGGTTTGAAAGGCAGATGTTTTTCCTTTTGGCACTTACTTTTTAACTGAAAAATGCTGGTGTTTTGTTGTTCTACTTCCGGTGATGCGAAGTATAGATTATGTGTCAAAATTACCAAATGTTTGACACCCAATAGCCAGTGATTAACAAATCAGTGTGCTCTAGCGGTTGTCAAAAAAATAATAATTTATAAATGATATTTAGCTGTTTAATATCTTACTTATGTTCAGGAAAAAATAACAGGTCTATGCTCACTGGTCTGTTTCATGCACTAAATGTTAGTTAAATTTGGAATAAATAAAATTATTAAATACCACGAGTGAAGGCTAACCTATCATGAATGTAAAGCAGGCCTGTATCAAACATACATTGTAAGTACAACACTATCATTTGAAATGATTAAATACCATGAGTGAAGGCTAACCTATTATGAATGTACAGCAGATCTGTATCAAACATACATTGTAAGTACAACACTATCATTTGAAATTATTAAATACCACGAGTGAAGGCTAACCTATTATGAATGTACAGCAGATCTGTATCAAACATACATTGTAAGTACAACACTATCATTTGA
>JAULBS010080313.1:0-19277 GCA_032355785.1 Symmetromphalus regularis | reverse complement strand
AATAGCCAATGAAACAATTATATCATTCTGCAATGTCTGCAAAGTTCCAACTTGACTCCCTGTATCAATACAGTAAAGCAAAACATACACACGTACATGTATGCACACACACAAATGCATGCACCCACACACACACAAATAGTTTTTTTTAATTATTATACTAGTAATTAAAAAATAGTTTTCCCAATGCATCATACAATTACTGGTATACCACCACTTCTCAACTTCTGTACATGTATTGTATTAATAATAAAGCATATACATGTACCTATGCATGTGTATACATTTAGCTATTTCTCGTCAATAGCCGATGTTTACTTTTGTACTGGGCGTGGGGTCGTTAAATAAATTAATATTTAGCTATTATCCACTTCTTCAGAGTTAAGGTGTCGATATGGTAATCTTTGAACAGACCTCTTCGTTGCGACCGAATTGGTCGCATATGCGACCATTTTTTTAATTTGGCGACTGAAACATTGCATGCAGTCGCCCCCCGGGTGACCAAGTAAAAGTTAATGTAAAAATTAGTGACTGTGTGACATTGTTGGTCGCTTCCTCTTTCACAAATGACCTAGATATCGCCAAAAACACTACCGAGACGTCGATTGGCTATATGCATGTTAGACGTAATTATACCGGATATTAGAAGTGCCTAATTTGTCGGTGTTCTTGACGAAAGGGCAAATATGCAATTATGCCAAATTACGTGATAACGTTTTTAAAATATCCAATTTTTTTCGTAATCAGCAACCCCAAAATAGGTTAATAGGACAAGATGCCAACTTTTAAACAAAAATGCCCTAACCATCCTTTTTTTAAAAATATGGTTTACACTAAAATTGGTTAATTCATTAACTAATTATAGAAAACTACGAAACGTCTTTTACCCCGACACTAAACGTCCGAAATAATACGAAATACACTGGGATTAAAACTTAGGCGCCCATTTGGCAAATAGCGTAACATAATACAAGAACCAATTTAGCAGGCATGGGTTTCGGTTTTTTTCAATGAAGTGCACACTTTGAACAGGACAGAAACAAATTTTTAACTACGAACAACTGTAACGACGTAGACTGAACCAAATAAAATTCATGGTCTTTTGTCAGTGTCGTGATGTGTGTGCTTAGATAGTTCAGGGCTATTATTGATGGATACGCAGCGTGGCAAACAATCTGAACGTACCCACGACGACCTAACAATAAAATTTAATACTGCGTATACCACTGTCAAGGAGATGGCAGACAGACAGACAGGCACACACATACACAAAATGTTGAACGTTACAAGGTGAAGCACTTCACCAAATACGTGCACATTACTAACACCGACTCTTCTCTATTGTTATTTACTTTTTTGGTAGTGACCAGCTTGGGTCACTATTATATAACTTTTCTTGGGATTTAGATTAGATTAGGGTGATGTTATTCATTATAAACTTTGACTTTGGAGCGATAAGACAGGACAATTTTGGTGAAGTGATTTATTTAACGATATTCTGGATTAACACCATAAGGGTAGTTACCTAGTTTATTTTAAGTGTATTATTAACTAAATGTTAATATGACTTATTTAATAGTTAATATCTAAACATAAAGTGTCTTTATTTATTAAATAATATGAACAGATCGTAATCAAATATATACTTTAAATATTTACTTGGTTTAACGTAATATACTTCATTAAATACTTAAAATATGTGTCAGAAGAATGTGTGAAGTGAGCATGTGTATAATCGTATTAGTTGGTGATTAGTGTTTTTATATGATTTTATCTATATATAATTTAAAGAAATAATTTAGCTATTCTAATATATTCCTGAACGGGGTGTATGAATAGAAAGTGCTTTCAAGCAAACAACTGAATTAGTCGTATGTTTATGTGAGACATAATTATTTTTAGGCATATACATTGGATGATTGTAATCAGCTTGTCCGAGATGTGCCCTTATAACACATATATGGTAAGGATAATTGATATAAATAATTTTATTAATTCATACTAGTATAAAATATATACTACTACATTCATTCTTGAAACATAATATTATTTAGTAAATTAATACTTGTATTCTGTAATTTATACTGGTGTAAAAGATATACATGTAATAGTAAATTTCATAATTTATTAATGAAATATAATACAGTATTCATTATACATTATTTATGGTATTGTATGGTGAAATATCATGTTTATGTGAGACAGTTCAATTTATTAATTTTTATTGAACAAATGAGAATGTGTAATTTTGATTATGTTTACATGCTGTACATCTATTAATATTTTATTTTAAGCCTTCATATAATAGTTAACTTAATATATTTATATTTTATCTTGTAGGGATTGATTGATTGATTGGTTGATTAATGATTGTTATTGTTGAGGACAAGATGTAATAAAGAGGAACGAACCAAATTTGCAGCGTTTGTGTGATTGTTTAGAAGTACCCACAAATAACAGCCGCTAAAATTACGGTATACGAATCACCATGTTCTGAAACGTGTATGTCTTTTCTTGTTTATTGTGTACGCAATGGACTTCACACGTATTCCCTTTACCGCTGAATTCTTCCATCAAACATATATTAGTACACATCAATATAGCATTTATATTTATTGATATAAACCAGAGGACCTTGAATTGAATCAAAGGAATATATGTATAAACAGCAATAAAACAAAACATTTACTAATCTACTAATCAATACTTCTTTCTCTTACCAAAGCCAAAACAAACTAACTTGCTTCGGACAATATTCTAGGATGAATGGTAGAAGTTGCACGTGTGTTCTTAGCTCACTCTAACGCCACCTATGTTAGCCTTTGGAATCAAGGGAAAAAATCGTCTTCTTCTTCTTCACCTGCGTTCAATCAAAATTTGTCCGTGTTATATCAATAATCCGGATGTGATGACGAAATTGACGTCTTCCGGAGGTCGTCGAGAGGTCCCCAGAGTTTGGTATTGAGGGGTCTGTCTTCTGTCCAAACTCTCATCCAGGTGTGAGCAATTTTGTAAGACGTGTTCTGGCGTTTGTTCTTCTGCACCACATTCACATTGGGAAGTATCTGCGATACCCATCTTTGTCAGGTGTTTTTCAACCGGCAGTGTCCAGTGGGCTGTCTTTGTCAGGAATGTATCCATTATTTCTTCTCTTCCAATCACATTTGAACTTGAGTCTTGGCTTTACCATATGAGATGGAGGATTGGCTGTGTGGGAGACAGCTACCTGCTTTTTCATTGCCTGCAACTCCTATGTGTGTTGGGATCAACTGGAGGATCACTTTTCGGCTTTGGCTTTGTTTGCAGCTGTTTGGTGATATGGTCGGTGTCTTGATGTGAGTGACTGGAGTGCAGACTCTTCAATCAACCGATGAAAATTATAATTGCCTTTATTTTCACGAACGTAAGGCAGAAACAGTTAAGTCCAATTGTGAATGGCTGGGTTTTTCGTTTTGTTTTTGTTTTCAATGCTTTAGAAATTAATGGTCTCTATGCTTGCATGTGAAAGATAGAGGCCAAACCAAATTAGGTCTAATGGTAGAAACACCGCATTCAGACCGAGATAGTAGCGACTAATTAGTTTTAGTCTGACAAGTACAGATGTTTTAAAAACATAAGCAATGACTGTGTGTATCGTGATAAACAGTCTGGCACCATAAGTGTCTGAGCTGGATATCCTAGCTAATCTGGGGCCACATCCTTAAAAGGAGTACTTGAGCTCTTCAGTGATGCCCTTAAATCAAACCCAAATCCCAATCCTCCCCATAATCTTCCTGATCCCAGTGAATCCGTTGCTAAGCTAGACTTGGTAAAACTTGTCACGGGCCTTTTGCTAAATGCAGGCCACCGACAAGTCACCCTTCCCCAATTTTCCAGTAACGATGTCGTCAGGGCCCTGGGAAACGCCTGCCAACTTATCACCAACCATGCTGGGTTGGAGATGGCCGACGAACCCCTAAGGACCAGAACCCTAATTTGGTACAACACAAAATTCGGAGGATATGGCGATATATTTACCACCCAAACCCAAACAAAGGGCAGCCAATTACTGGTATACTCAGATCAAAATACCCATTTAATATCGGTCAGGGGTAAAAAAAAAAAGAAAAAAAAAAAAGTAAAAATCTAAAGAAAATTACTAAACTAATACCCTCAAAATTCTTCAATAGAATACAAAGGGCCTCAGATTACAAGGACATAGTGACGAATTAAAATCATATATTCTAGAGCAGTCTGCCCACCCTCACCCCCAATGTATTTGTATCCAGAAAACGTGGGTTCGGCCTAATACATCTGGGAGAATCCTACCAAACTACCCTGGTTTCAAATTACCAGGCTACAGTTCCTGGTTTTACAACAACAATTATACAATAAGGGGTGGGTTGGCTGTCTTAGTTAAACAAGAATTGGTGGTCTCACCCATCCCAGTATCAACCGTGGCATCTTCTTTAGAACATTTCGGAATCACAGTGCGTGGGGATGGGGAGGATATTAATATCTTCAACATCTACGTGTATTGTGGAACTCGGCAAAAGGACATTACCTCCAAAAAAAAGGAAAATCATTATTTTGTGGTCTTAAGAGATTGGTCAGTTAATTAAAAAATAACCCGCACTACCAAGAGAGATTTTTTTATAGAGGCCAAATTTAATGTTTCCCAGCGTATCCAAATCGCCAAAAAGTCCTCTTGGCAAACTTTTTGTACTAATTTAACCCCACAAATACCAAGTAAAAAAGCCTGGGAAATGATAAAACAAATTCAAGGAAAACAATGTCCGCCTAGAAATATATTGGGGAAACTAAAACTTACCCAACTTTTTAGGCAAAACATTCTCTAACAATAGTAACAATGACAATTTTCCTGATAAGTTCAAAAATAATGTTTAAAAACTCTATGAAAACTTTGTCAAAATACCATTAGACCCTAAGTTTTCCAATGATTCTCTTTTGTTCAATACTCCATTTTATATGGAAAAGATGAAGGCGGCATACGTCGACAGAAAGGGTAAAGCCACCGGTCCCGATAAAATTAGTTATGTCTTCCTAAAACAAATTATACGTAATCTTATTAGCCTTATTTGGAAACAATGCTACATACCTCAAGATTGGAAAAAAGCTAAGGTATTTGCCCTACTCAAACATGGAAATGATTTATGTGACCCCCCAAAAATTATAGGCCAATATCTCTCACCTCAAACTTATGTAAAACCATGGAAAGCATGGTCAATAAGTTTAGTTAATTGTCTTGAAACCAATAACCTGCTTTCGAACTCCCAAAGTGGATTCAGAAAAAATTCATTCGACTACTGACCACATTTTAAGGCTACAAACTCAAATTAATCAGCCTTTTTTCAAAGGCCAAATAGTAGATGGAGTCTTCGTAGACATCGAAAAGTCTACGACATGGTATGGAAAGATGGCCTATTATCAAAGGTATATCAATTGGGCATAAAGGGTCAGATGTTCAACTTTATTGAACGCCTCCTTACAAACAGGGAAATTAAAGTTAATGTTAATGGGCTCTTTTCGGAGGACATGAAACTGGATAACGGTATCCCACAGACTTCAATATGGTTCCTAGGCATTCGGTATGACAACCCCCTCTCTCATACACATTTTAGATAAAATTCAAAACCTTAGAACAATCGTTGGGGCAATACCGTCTACCCCTATTGATAGTCTAACGCTAAACGGGAGGTCCCGCCTCTTTCGTTTCGCCGACGAATTTTAGGCCTATCTTAATATCTTTAAAAATCTAGTCTGACACCCGAAAATCCAGTGTTAGACCTAAAAGTAGGACAGAGATTTAAACGTCCAGCAGACCTGGGAGCACCTTTATAACACACATCAAAAACACTGTTGTGTTGGCGGGCATTTCTGAAATTTCGGTCAACAAAATCTTCTATCTCCTCTCCAATTCCTGGTTTTTCCAAGCGCCTTGTACTGCCTTCGAAATTTAAAAAGGAGTTGACTCCACAGACGTCCCCCCCCCATTTTAAAAGGTCCTCTTTCAGGCAGCGAAAATTGACCAATATGGGGACTTTAACGAAATACACACGGACGGGTAAAAAAATCCAGACATGAGAGCTATGGTTATGGATAGGGGACTTTACAAACCAATTGAGGCTTTTTTTCAAATTAACAATCTATCTGTCTATATTACATAATTCAAAATTGGTAAAATTGTTATCTTTTCTGACAGTCTTAGTTTCATTCAGACCATAAAGTCAGGGGTCAGCGGGCGTCAGGATCTAATAAACATAAATTTGAAAGAAAAATACGACGAATTACTCAAAAAAGGATACACAATAATTTTAGAATGAGTCCCGACTCATGTCGGGATACCGTTATGCCAAAAAGCCCTCACCCTGTCTAAAACATCGGAATTGATGTCCCTGGCCAAACCAAAACTGTGAAAGTTTCGACCAAGAGCGCCATATCCTATAAAAAATTATTACTGATTTAGACTTGGCCTTTACTGCCAACAATATACTAAACGCTGAGAAACAGAACCGCAAAACCATAACTTATGCGGTTCTGGAGTATGTTAAAACCACGGGTGTCAAAATATAAAATCCTAGAATAACATTATGGAAGGGCGGGGGAATGGGAGTTGGGGATTCGACCAATCTGCGACCCGCCCTGCCTACGGGGTCTCGAATGTGCGCGTTTTATCCTCAGTCGAGATCTCCAGTAGGCTGGGCGGACCGAATTTAAGGATACGGTCGATGACCTGCCTTCCTTTCTTTTCCTTCCTTCCCCACCCACCCCCCTTTCTAGTGATCGTACCATATCAGGAGAGCCTGGTGGGTGCCTTGATGTGAGCGGGTCATGAAGCCGTTGTCGACCCGCCCCTCTCGAATGTGCGTGTTTTATCCTCCGTTGATGTTATTGGGTGAGGGCGGGCCACTCTAAGACGTATCTTCTGGGAAACCCTCCAAATGGGCATCTATCTAGGCTCTCCCAACAGATCTGAGCACCTTGTCTCCATACCGCCCTGTCCGACACTCGAATGCCATTTTTATCCTATGTACGAGAGGGGGCGTGGGGTAATTTTAAAATCCCCTTATTATACTGGTGTCTTCCCTATTTACGCTGCCCGTCTTATTAATCATCTAAATTAAAAATTAAAATATTATAATACTTAAAATCCAATCAAAATGTGGATTATCTCCCTTGGAGTTTCCCCAATTCAATTATAAACTCTATTTTAATTATATTTTATATTTACTCCTCTTTTATCCTCTCTTTTTCTCTCTTATTAAACTTATTATACTTACCACTGTGGCGGACAGCGAGCATCCTGTTATATATTCTAATTATAAATTAAAACAGAGTATCCTTTTATAATATACTTTTTTAATTTAATTTTTTGTGGTTTTTTTGGTTGTCTTCTCATAAATTAAAATAAAAATCAGAAAGACTGGCAGGAACCTTTGAGATTTATTTTAATTTGGATTTTAATCAGGATTTGAAATATTTGTGAATAGTTTTATAAAATTATTTTAAACAAATACATTTAACAATAGTTTTATATATTTATTTTCCTTGGCGTGCTTTTTAACCTTTTTTTTTAAATTAACGTAAATCCTGACTAGTCTGGCTGTAGGCAATTGTGGAATATAAGTTTTTATCGCAGCCAGCTACCCAGGTAGGTGACCCCCTGGGTATTCAGTTATGGTTATATATCGTGACGGGCGCCAGGGATGTCATTCATTAAAGAAGTTGCGGCATCGTTTGGATGATACTGGAAAATTTGAGCTCCACCACTATGGACAGGAATACGTTTTGCACCACCTCTGGATCAGACGTCGTCCAAACCAAGTCCATCGACTTACCTCCTTATCACGTAGCGACATCATTACCAACAACAACCAAGGAAGAGAATTCCTTCTATAGGATCCTATCCTAACCTTCTTTCCATCTGTGACCAAAGTGGACCTACCGCAGATCGGGGGATTGGTGGCCATCCTTCGGCGGCAGCCGGGAATGAGGCGTATGCGTAGGCAAATTGGTAGGTGGGTCAGCACCACTCCTTGGTTATTCCCAGGAGGGTAGCGGCATCTGACTTACGGATCGATGGGCAGCTCTTATGATACTCCCCAGAGGATATCCACCCCCTCTTTCCCGGGTCCCAAAACCTCCAGGTCTTTTTACCGGAGTCAGCTTCCAAATTTAATTTTAAACTTCGGTTTTTTAATTAAAATATTTTGGACAGACCGTCAAAAATTAAATAACATCAAAATTAAAACTTAATAACTAAAAGTCCCCACTTTCATACTAAACGACCACTCTTTTTCTTTTCTTTTCTCTCTAATTGTCTTTCTTTTCCTCCCCGGACCCAGTGCCCTTGTCTTATGATACTGGGCCCGTGGTGGACGTGTCAGAACCACATGGACGTGGGCATGCTTCAGATCTAATTTCGGACTTCCTCTGTGATTTGGGTACGAACAAAAATGATGCTCGTTCCCCACAGCGAGGTATTTTAAGTGTGTCATCGCTCATCAATTCACCATCAGCACACATCGTTACATGGGTAATGAATTATAAGCAATGGATCTTCTGCATGCGCTTTCCTAGAGGCAGGAGCGCATACACCATGGCCTTTGATAAACCAATTATGTACTCCTGACCGGTACAAGTGGTGTACACGTACTAGGCCGTACACTGAGCTGAAAAAACGTGAAGTTTCGTTCCACCTATCATGTGTAGTTATTACTATATTACTCACATCCAAAAGTTTCCAAATTTTTATCCTGCTGGTTTTTTTCAAATTAAACTTCAAAAAAAGACGCGCATTACGTATTTTCCCCTCATAACCAGTGTTTACGTCACAGGATAAGTGGAAAATAACAACAAAGCACATGAATACAAAATGGCAGCGCCCACGAATTTTTTTTTTTTAATTAGTTTTAAAGACACTGAAGGTTTGAAATGCATTTCTCGTGAAAGGGAAGGTAAAATATTACCATTTACACTTTGGATACATTTTCCAAATTTGCTAATAAATGGTTGCAATTAACAGGGGAATTCATTGACATTTCAAGTAATATTTTGGCAAATAGCTTACTGGAAATAACGTTTTCCAAAGAGGGGTGTATAAACTTTGGTTTCCATAAAGATTTACGAATAAAACACTTAGAAAACGCCCAGAAAACGAGTGAAAAGTCGAAGACAGAAGAAATTGAATCTTCTGACTAAGATGCGGATGTCTCCTCTCACAAAAAACACCGGTCCACTTCTGTCATTACGGTCTCAGAAGTCAGTCGGCACAGACGCAGCAGTGGAATTTTACCATCAGTGTGCTTACATGCAAGAGGAATGAGTTGTATGTTACAGTTCGACACAACCGAGTTAAAGACTTGCTCATGCAAGCCGAAACGGAGTCAGCTGGTAAGTAATTGTTTGTTTTACATTATTGCTTTTAGACCACCTAAAAAAACTGTTTCTAATCAAAACCCTGATCAAGCCTGTAGGAAGGATATGTGAAATAGGGCACAATCACCTATTTGGTTCATAATATATATATATATTAGGGTGGGAGCAGGGCAAAAAAATAAGGGGTAAAGGGGTAATGAGTGGAAATATCCCCATCCCCAAGTCTTTAATTAGTTTTGATTTTGGTGAGGTGTGGGATTTAGCTCGGTTGAGGTAGTTGGGTTATAGAACTGAATTTTTCTCGGTGGACCAATTATTCTTTTTCTTGTCCCAATCAGTGTTCGTGACTGGTATATCAAAGGTGGTGGTATGTACTATCCTGTCTGTGGGATATTGCATGTAAAAGATCCCTAAACGATTACAGTGAAAAATAGCCCATTGAATGGCGGTGGCGAGTTTTCTTTCTCGTTATTTGTGCGGTCTTTAACCATATGTCATGTCCGGTGCCATATAACCATAGTTATAAATGTGTTGAGTGCATTGTTAAAACATTCCTTTCTTCCTTTTATTTTTGGAGAAGTTCTTCACATATTTTCATTCCCCAAAACAGATTGGAAGTGTCCCTTACTTTATATTATTAATTAGGTATTTACTAGTATGATTTTTATTATAAAGCATAAATAATGCAGTTGTTCACATACACATACACTGGAAGTAATGTAAACAATCAAAATTTACTACTTGTTTGTTTCAGTGAAACTGTACCAACAGAACAGCCATATTCATCTGCATATGCCTTGTTTTGTGAGACTGTTGTTGCAACTCGCCTGCTGAAAGATCATGAGATTTTGAGAATGTCAAAGCTGCTTCATCTGTTTACATAACTAGTGGCCAAAAATCAAAAGACTACTGGTTTTGCATACAGTTAGCAATACAGAGTGGAATACTAATCTTGTTTTTAAAAATGTAGTAATTAGATGTATTTTATAAAATATGCTGAATATTGTTATTTTGTAGAATTATTATTTTATTTTTGTGCTTCATTTTTACTCTTCATCTACATGTACATACTAATTATTTAAATTGAAGCCCCCGCCCCAGCCCCACCCCAAAAACACAAGGTGAGGTGAATGCCACATTTGAATTCTGGTGTTCTTACCTTAACATGGCTCAGTTGATTTTGACATTCCTACGAGTAACTCGAGAATCAAACTGGGATCTAGATCTTGCAGCTGTCGGGTTAATGTATGTCTTCTTTTTTTTCTCTTATGATCGAATGAACTATTCCCGATATTTACCAGCATACTGGTGTGAGATGATCAAACTACCAACAACACATCCTGACTGTCACCAGGACCTTTGCACCAAGGGGAACTGGACCGTACAGCGACAGGACAGATACCCATTTTCTTCTATAGCATGTGATCAGGCAATAGAGCAGACTGTCAACAGAGATTCAAAAACTAAGGGTGGTATAAAAGGAATTACACTGTATCGTTGTGCTGTACAGCGCTGCATTCTTTCTTAGTCACAATGGTCTGCAATTACCAGACAGTGTGAGGCTATGGCAGGTTGACAGTGTACCTGCAAATTCAGCCATGACCAGTATCCCAGAGACATCTGGAGAACTGGTAGACAACATTTTAGCCATTGTAATCAACCTGGCAATGAGATACAAGTGTTCTCGTGTGGATTTTGTAACTGACAGATATCCAGCCATTAGCGTTAAGAATGCTGACCGTTCTAGACGGGCAGCCAGTGGATCTCAAATGATACAGATATACAGGATGACACAGAAGACACCAAATCAGTGGGACAAATCAAAGAAGCACTTGTCAATGTCTTATTCAGCTATTGGAAAAATGCAAGGTTTAAAGCAGCAAATTCTGATATTGCTATAAGTGAAGAACAAGAAAGCAACAATAAGCCATGTTACTGAACTTGATTGTGATCATGAAGAAGCTGACACAAGATTAATGCTTCATGCTCTTCATGCATCTCCAAAGCACAATGCAGTTGTCATCAAAAGTCCAGATACAAATGTTGCCGTAATTGCACTGAGTTTGAAGCAAGAAGTAAAAGGTCAGCTTTTTTATCACAGCAGAGAAAAACCGTGCACGAATCACTGACAATACAGAAAATTGAATCTGCACTAACAGAAAGATTTTGTCAAGCCTTATTGGGATACATGTGTTTTCTGGCTGTGATTCTACTAGTGCCTTTTATGGTAAAGGAAAGAAGAGGGAGGGCATTTGACATAGCAAATGAATCTGCAGAATTTGTTGATTGGTTCATGGAATTAGAGAAACAATTCTCTTTGAATGATCAAATATTGCCTATAATTGAAAAGTTTGTGTGTCGTTTATATGGCCAGTCAACATCAAATGTAAATGAGGCTAGGTGCAAAGTGTTTTGCCTTGCTAAAACATCAGGGCAGAGCATGCCTCCCACACAGGATGCACTTCAGCAGCACTGCAAGAGGGCCAATTACCAGGCTGTTATATACAGAAGATCCTTGAAGCAGTCAATATATCTGCTCCATAACCTGGCAGCCATGTTTAGGTTGTGAAAGATAGAGTAATTGACATCAAGTGGATGACCAGTTATCCAGCACCAGAATTTGTTCTTTTGAATGTTCTTTTGAATGCAAGACTGTACTGTGCTCTTCGAATAGGTGTTCATGTCGGTCATTAAGGTTATCATGCACAGATATGTATCGGTGCACCAACTGATCTAATAGGAAAGATGGTAGTCAGGAAGATGTCTTTTCTGAGAACAACAAAGATGATAGTGAAGAGGATCTGTTTGGAAATATGAATTAACTAATAATATAAATATAAAAGTCAAACATTCATCAAAAAGGCATGAAACATTCACCAATGTCTGCATTCACTGATCACTTTAAGGTCTTGTTAAATAAAAATAAAAAAACTGCAAGCTTCATGTTTGGAAACTTTTTTATATAATTTTATGACAGATAAGGTGTTAGTGTACTTTACACATATAAAACAAGTAGTGGAACGAAACTCATTGTATAGCCATTTTTCAACTTGAGAGACGTCCCTACCAATTTGTTTGGAGATTTTATTTTGAGGAAAACCCTTTTCACCTAAAACAAAATATGGGCGGGACCCTGTTTAATCTCACAGTGTGTGAAGTGCTTTTGCTGTTCATAATTCCATGATCATCAAACGAATATAAGATTGTTCAAAGCCAACAATCTTTCTAAAATCAACAAGTATTAGTAAATGATAATGAATCAGAAGAATTTCTACAACTTTTTCAAGAGTTATATAGTCATCTTCCAAAAGCCATGGTTGAAATTTGCTAAAACAAACAACAAAATATGACATTTAATGTTAGAGATAACAGAAATCTTAAAGTTGATTTGTTTATGGACACCCCAGAAGCTATTATATGTCAAACAGATAATATTTATAACCCATGGTATTACGTGTGGGCCTATGTTACATGTATTTTCAATTAAGAGCAAAGAGTATTTTTTATTATTATTGTTATATAATTATGCACTTACAAAAAAAAGAAGATAATACATATCACGACCTTTGATATATCAGTCATGGACACTGGGTTAAAGATAAAAACCCTATGCACCTGTGAAATGTGTTGTGAGCTGTTTTTCATTCCAAATGAACCAGCATAGTACTGTAAGTTGGACCAGGTATTGGAATTAAATACAATATCTTAAATTACATATCTTATATTACCTATCATGTTAGGGGCAGATCCATCATAGTATATTTTGGAACTGTGCACTCTAACCCCACTCCCCTCACCCCAAGCGTGGATGCAGGGTTTCTGAAAGGGGGGTCCAAATGTGATGAGTAAATAGGACTGGGGGGTGGGGGAGTTCATTTTCACATCCTTACACTCGGAAAATGTTTTTTTTTAAACAATAAAAGGGGGTGGGTGGGTGAAAAATAAAAACCCTATGCATCTGTGAAATTTGTTGTGTGGTGTTTTTCTCCTTCAAAATGAACCAGCATAGCACTGTGTGTTGGAACAGGTATTGGAATTAAATACATATATTACCTATCATGTTAGGGGCAGATCCATCATAGTATATTTTGGAAATTGTGTACTCTACCTCCCAAAGTGCGGATTCAGGGTTTCTGAAAGGGGGGGGGGGGTCCAAATGTGATAAGTGAATAAGACTGGGGGAAAAAAGGTTAAATTTTATGTCCTTCCACTCAGAAAATGGTTTTTAAAAAACCGATAAAAGGTGGTGGGTGGGTCCGCACCCCCGGATCCACTACTGCTCCTCACCCCACCCACAAACCCCGACATCTTCTTTGCATAGCCAGGCAATGTCGGGCATGCATTGGCAAAATAATTTAATATTATTAACGATGTGTGCACTCCCACTCGCCTGACAGTGGGTCCTGTGGATCCATACTTAGGTGTAATTCGAACCTATTCTTAAACATAATTACCCAAATTTAAACATGAATAGGACAGTGTAATCTATATAAACAACACATTTGATAAACATCAGCATCTCGAATGCAAAAGTGACAAGATCATAGCACTTGGTATTTTTTCTTAATTGACCTATTTATTGTGCTATTTTTAGCTTGACCGTTGGAAAATTTATTTTGTTAATTACCAGTGAATTCAGTAAAATTACACCTGCTACTGTTGATAAATAAGAACACTTTATATTCTGATCAACATGAAATGAATATTTGGCACTATAATTTGACAGAAATTTTATAAATCCATTTTTTTCATTTTGCTTTGTCGATAGCTATCGCACAATGCATGACGTAGGTATTCGTTATGAGGACGAAATGTGTAATGCGCGTCTGTATATAGATCCCATTTTTGATGTTTAATTAAAAAAAAACAGCAGGATAAAAATTTGGAAACTTTTGGATATAAGTTTTATAGTAATAACTACACATGAAACTGATGAATTTTTTTAGTTTCGCTATAGGTGGAACGAAACTTTGTTTAGAGACGCTTTTTCGAGCTCAGCGTACGGCCTAAATCATTGTAGGTGTGAATTTGTGGACTGATACTGATAGTTGCGGATTATTTGGATTTTTAACATGGACAGTGATGACAGTTTAAAAACAATTTGGGATTAATCCCTCTGTATATGCTATTTATTATTTTGGATATTTAGTAATTTAAAAATAAAAGTTAACTTTTATTTGAAATGTAATTTCCAAATACCAGAATATGTTGTTGAAAATCTTACGAATTTCCACCAAGTCATTTAAAAATAATGTATCCTCGAGTAATGAGTTTCCGGTCTATTAAGGAGGAAAAGCTTCTGCACACGTGCAATTGTAATCGTTGTCCAAAACGGACGGGCTGCTTATTGATTATTGGTTATTGATTGGCATCCCGTCCAATGTGGGTTATATACCCGCTATAGAGCAAAGCCCTGCAATTTTCTGGCTATAAATGCTTCAGTTTCCAACCAAAACATTACAAGAAATATCAAGATATACAATAAAATTGCCAACTTAATCACTTAATACATCCCTTTTCACAGTAAATTGGCAGTCGAACAAATCCATTACAAATACAAAACTTTCAGGAGAGGGAAGGGGAGGAATAGGAAATGAATAGAGGGATTGTTGGTGGGTTGAAGGAGTGGCGGTGCGTGTTGTAAATAAAAATAGTAATATATTACACTGTGATTGGTTTATTTTATTTTTTAATGACTCCACAGAGATAGCGGATGAACTGAAAGTTTCGTATTTGTGACGTATTTGTTCGACTGCCATGTTGTTTTTAATGTATCACCAGTTGAAGGTGAAATCAGTGGATACTGTGGGATTTACTGTGTAAAGGGATGTAATAAGCACGTACGTTGGCAATTGTATTGTATATCTTGATATATCTTGTAATGTTTTGGTCGGAAACTGAAGCATTTGTTGCCAGAAAATTGCACCAATGGATCGTATGGGTCGCGAGCAGAACTTAATGCAATAAGCATTAAGTTCCTGAACTATTGTAATTGCAGAATTAATGTAACTAAATAATATTTTACCTTGGTTATGTTAAGTACTATTAAAGTCAACCAGTAAATCTTTCAAATCTTTATCTGTTTATATATTTATAAAAACGAAATCACTACCTGATTGGATGTTGACATTTTGTGAATCTCTCTCCGGAACCGGTCTATTTTTAGAAAGAGTTAGAGTCTAGTTGTCATGCCGTAAAACATGTCACTGGACTTTCTAAACTTAAGGCTGACGACACATTATCATTTTTGTTAGCTCTGCCAGTGACAATTGCTGCTTATTTTGGTATGTATTGATGTTGCATGTTATTTAATGAATCTACAATGTCAAATGAGTGTTGTCTGTCACTCAACCTTTTAAAAAGTTAATTTTTACACTTTTTCTAATTTTGTCTTCTGAAAATAAAGATTAGTATTTTTGTAACATAATTATTCCAATGTCAAGGTTCACTTGTGCACAGATTCATTGTAAACAAACCGTACAAAAATAGACCGACTCCAGATTTAGGCCGGAAACTGATTATAAGCGATATATGAAATTTAATTTTCAAATACCAGAATATTTTGTTGAAAGTCTTCCAAATTTCCACCAAGTCAGTTTAAAATAATGTAGCTAGTATAAACCATAATATGGTGAGTATAGGGTTTATGGTAAGGAGGTTTGGGTCAGAGTAAAGGTTATGGTCAGAATTATTTATGAGATTCATTATACTTATAGGTGAGGGAAATTGAGAAGTTTATTTTCTGTATTACTGAAGTTAATGCTTGTATATGTAACTGCATGTAATTTATTTAGTATAAAAATGTATTTCATTCGAACAGACATCTTCAAGTTCAACCTAAAAATGAGGACATACAATGAGGAGCTGTCTTACCTGAACAAGGTCACGCCTAACTGCTGGCAGATCAAGAAAGGTTTTGTTGATAATATGAAAGTAAGTATAAATACATTAATTAGTCAACTTGGTGGAGATTAGGTTGGTAATTGTTTACTTTAAACACTAAACTTAAATACAGTCTACAGCGGTCAGAATTTAAGGTTTGAAAGGCATGGAAATTATTTTCTTACAGTGATGCCTTTTGATCAGGATAACACACTCGGGTACCACAGCAAAGGTAAAAGTTCTTTATACTAAAAATATGGTACATGACAGCAATTGCAATGGGGCTATCATGAAATTTGATCCCTGTAATTAAATTTGTTTTGTTTTGCAGGTATTCTACAGGTAAAGACTGATTTTTAAAATTAAATAATATGTTCTACAGGTAGAGGGATACTTCTGTCTGAATGACACACTAGAGCAACTGATGTTTAATTAAATAACATGTTCTACAGGTAGAGGGATATGTCTGTGTGAATGACACACTAGAGAAACTGATGTTTAATTAAATATGTTCTACAGGTAGAGGGATATTTCTATGTGAATGACACACTAGAGAAACTTGATGTTTAATTAAATATGTTCTACAGGTAGAGGGGTACTTCTATGTGAATGACACACTAGAGTAACTGATGTTTAATTAAATATGTTCTACAGGTAGAGGTATACTTCTATGTGAATGATACTAGAGAAACTGATATTTAAATATGTTCTACAGGTAGAGGGGTACTTCTATGTGAATGACACACTAGAGAAACTGATGTTTAATTAAATATGTTCTACATGTAGAGGGATACTTCTATGTGAATGACACACTAGAGAAACTGATGTTTAATTAAATATGTTCTACAGGTAGAGGGATACTTCTATGTGAATGACACATTAGAGAAACTGATGTTTGACGAGCTGAAGCAGTCATCAAACAACAAGGGATTTGGAGGATTCTTGCCGGGAATGAAGCAGATTGCAAATGTGGCAGCTTTACCAGGAATAGTTGGGGTAATTTGGTCGTTTGATTACAAAAATTGTAAAAACTATAAGGAACTGAGTCTTACACATAAGGTATGAAACTTGCATATTTTGTAACTGACCCAAAACAAGTTTACTTATGGTCTAGATGAAAATGTAGTTAGCGCTCTATGTATTATTTTAAATTTTAATCAACCTGCAATCAGAATAACTGACATCCTATATTACTATGACACTCTGATATGCTGAATATTTTACTTGTAGTGTTAAAGTATGTTATCAGCATCTTGCAGAAATTACTGAAACGAGCTGTACAGACCTTCGTGTATCAATGCAATTAAAACAGGGTTCATTTGTAAGTGCAACTGCAAACTATATTTTGTATATAACACTGTCATAAAATGAAATGCACAATGGACCTGTAAGGCGTGGGCTGTGTTTTAAAACCAAGCCATTCAACTTGTCAGCTCACCTAACACTAACAGTAATTGATAGATTAATTGTCTAAAGATATCCGGTACCTTTTCATCACCTTTTCTGAGTGGTTTTTGTTTGTTGTTTTTCAGAGATCTATTGGTCTGCCAGATGTTCACTCAGGTTACGGGTTCGCTATAGGTATTTGAAATTGTTTAGCATATTGATTTTAATATTTTATGATCTTATGCAGGAACAAAATCTGTCTTTACCAGGTCATAAACTGGAAAGAGTATTGATTTAGCAAATTATTATATTTTAGTTTTCTATGACAAATTATCAAAAAGTTGCTTACTTAAGCAAAATGTGATTAACCAAATGCTACATAAAATTAAATGATCAACTAATTGAGCTATAGGCTACACAGGGTTAACCATGCATTACTTTTAATTAAATCACACTTTAATAGATGAAGTTGCAATTTCATCATCAGACTATAAAAAAACAAGCAGATGTTTTTTTTTCTTGTTTTTAATGGCATTAAATATTGTGTATTCAACTGTTAAAACTTTTTAGCATTAAAATTACTCAGTCATTACTAGTAATTTCTCACTTAGAAAACTCATTTTTGCATATCCAATATATTTCTGGTCATTCTACTATTTCCAGTCGCTCGAAATACATTATAATGAAACCGAAGAGGCACATAGCTTAAAATTAGGGTTTGTTTCTTTAATACATACTATTACTAATATTTTTGGTAATGTATGTTATTATTGTTGATTTTTTTCAGTTCATGAACTATTTTAAATCATTTTATTAATCTGCCAAAAATGTTTGTGTTTATGTGTGTGTGTTTTTTTAATTTTCTTATGTCGTTCCATAATAAATTAATATTTTGTAGGAAATATGGCTGCATTTGACATGTCAAATCCAAAAGCTGTTGTTTCACCAGGAGGGGTAGGCTTTGACATAAACTGTGGTGTGAGACTGCTGAGGACAAACCTGCATAAAAATGATGTGCTTCCATTAAAAGAACAGCTAGCTCAGTGCCTGTTCGACCACATTCCTGTCGGAGTCGGCTCCAGAGGAATCATTCCCATGACAGCTCAGTCAGTATTTCCTTTGCAGTGTTAATTATTAAAGCTGCTTTTGCATGCATATGGAGTGCGGTGTACAGCATGTAGTGTGTGCTGGTTTTTCAAATCAATTAAATAACATTCATTGCAGCCTTTGACATGTACTTTCTTTGTGGAGATACAAAATACATTATAAATAGGCTTCCACTGCTTTTTTTTCCTCTTTTTTCGTAAAATATCAACATTAAAGTACACCACAAACCAGATGCATGTATGAGTAGCTTTAGTATGCTTTTCTTTTATGTTGTGATATTTATAAACTGCCAGAATATACCTACATCTTACACCCATTGTTCAAAATCTTATTACGGGAAATGGTCTCAAGTGTATATAGTCATGCCAGTAATTCTGAGCTGATTCGGGATTTCATGACTGGGATACAAACTTTATCATACAAAACATAGAAAGAATACAACCCAATTTGTTCAAAATCTTATTACGGGAAATGGTCTCAAGTGTATATAGTCATGCCAGTAATTCTGAGCTGATTCGGGATTT
>JAULBS010080302.1:8768-19279 GCA_032355785.1 Symmetromphalus regularis | reverse complement strand
ATCTTGTATTTTCACTGATAACTACAATTGTGTTATTATATTAGACAAATCTTGTATTTTCACTGATAACTATAATTATTGTGTTATTATATTAGACAAATCTTGTATTTTCACTGATAACTACAATTGTGTTATTATATTAGACAAATCTTGTATTTTCACTGATAACTATAATTTTGTGTTATTATATTAGACAAATCTTGTATTTTCACTGATAACTATCTTACAACATTTGTTGTTGTTTTTCAGAAAAAAAGCAGAAAAGGTCATGGAAAGAAGACCATAGCCTCTATTATTTCTGGTTTTGACCCAAAACAAATGATTGAAATCGAGGATCCACCAATTCAAACATGTTCTGAGGACAACAAAAGCACCACTGTAACAATCGTGCAAAAGGAAGAAACTCCTCCTTCAACACAGAGTACAGCAATAAGCAGTAGACCATGCAATCTGCAACCTAATAACTGTGCAAATAAAAGTGTAACATCTGCAGTAGATGTTGTTTCTATGGAAGCACAAGACAGTTTAATCAATGAAGATGGACGACTCACAGAATCAGTTTTAAATACTGTTGAAAATGGTGCTGGGACAAATATTAATTCTTCCAGTGATATTTTGTTAACTAATGAGACATTCAGTGAAATGGAGTTAAACAGTATGCGGGTATCAGATGATGATGAACCAGTGTGTAAGAACATTCTCAGAGACCAGTTTGATTATATTGCAATCAAGTGTGATGACGACAGCATCATACTGAAAAGTGTCCCAAGTGCTAATAATAACCTTGCAAAGGGGGATTACTCTGTAAGAAGTGCCTGCTCAACATCTAGTCTTCCTATTGGACAGATCCTTGGAAACCCATCGAGTATTAATTCTTCATAATGAAAGTTATTTCTTTTCTACTACACATTTCATAGTGTACTGAGAATTACTGGGAAGAGTGAGTACTCTATGAAACATTGTAAGGGAGAGTACTCTGTAAGAAGTAGCTGTTCTCCCTTCCTGTTGCACATATAGTTGAAAAAATGTCACAAAGACAGAGAAATTTTGTTTTATTTGCGAGCATAGAAGTTGATTATTTGTATGGCACCATACTAACTGTAAAGTGATGTCATATTGCATGTATGTTGATTTTGTCCATCTTGAAGTTACACTACTAGTCCAGTGTCAGCAGGTTTTACAGACTTTGCTGATTGCCACCACAAGTTCCAAGAGTTAGAATCCTAATTTTTTACTACTTTTTATTTTAAACACAACCAACAACAAAAGTTACACATAGGGTAATTCTATAGAGTATGCTAGACACTGTACACATGATGAAACTGCAATTGTTGTAGCAAAATATATAAAACAAAACATTTAAAAAAACTTTGAGGAGCAGAAATTACTTTTGGTGTGGGCAAGAATGCTTATGTGGTTTTATTTTTCACTTGTTCTTATTTTTAATAAATAAAAGAAACAGTTTATAATCAAATTAATCACTGACCATACTTGTATTTTTATCCAATTATTCAACAGCCTTTCATTCATGACATGTTGCCATGGCAGCGTATAACTTTAGTTGCTGGTTGTGACAATATTCCTGTGCTCATCCAGGTGGACAATGTTACTTTATGTGTATTAAAACAAATTATAACAATGTTACTTTATGTGTATTAAAACAAATTATAACAGTGTTACTTTATGTGTATTAAAACTAATTATAACAATAAAATCAGACTCAAATTTTTTTTAAATTGTAAACAAATTTTATTTTTTGCTTGACCTGTTCTTATGTTAGTGACTATTTGCATGCGTGTGATGAGAGACATTATGCATGCAATTTTGTTATTTGAATTTTGTTTTTGTTATTTCCATTGTTCATTTGTTGATTTAATTAATACAGTGGCAATATTTGTTTGTGTTTTATTATTATCTAAGCGTAGCTATTTAAAAGACATTCTCCATCATGGGGGGTGGGAGGGGGACAGAGACATAGCTTAGAAGCAGAGTGACTGCCTGAGGTGTTATGGATCGTCAGACCAATCCCTACGATTGGCCATTGGGCAAAGTCTTATTCCAGAGAAATAAAAATAATCATATTTTACGCTCCCCCATGGTACTTCAAGGAGCCATAACTCTGAAGATATTCATAGTATAAAGTTAAAATTTTGCATAGCTTCATTAAATATATTATAGTTAATGTACAAAAAAAAAATCAGTTTAAGCACTGATTGATTTTCTATGGAATGACTCGTATACGTCCATTTTTTTTTATCTTATCATCGGCAGTTTGGATGTCAAACATCAATTTTTTAAGAGAGGAGTTGAAAGTAATTTAAAATATATAATGGAATAAATCATAAATTGTTTGCTAATGAATGGGATTAGGAGCTGGATGTACAAACTGAAAATTAGCGTGGCAAAACTTCTGGAGCAAATAAGACAATTATTTTGTCTGGTTTGGTACTGTAGAATAATGTAGTTTTTGTATTTTCTTTCAGTATGAAACTAATGAAATTCTACAAAGCCATGGTGAACTGATGAATGATGGTGAGACAGGTAATGTTCTCTCATATACTAGAAATACTACAGAATGGTATAGTGAGACAGGTAATGTTCTCTAATATGCTAGAAATACTACAGAATGGTATAGTGAGATAGGTAATGTTCTCTCATATACTAGAAATACTACAGAATGGTATAGTGGTAATTCTAAATTTTATTAAATTAATAACTTTAATTTATACAGAATCAGATCTAGGATTTTGGAATAGTGGAACCCTCTAAATCTTTTCCTGTCTGCTTTGCCATATAATTAAACCAATAAAATTGACAAAATATAGATGAGCCTCTTGAAATCTGTACCATATTCCATATTTCTTTTCATATTAATTGTATGGTTTTCTACAAATTGGGAGTAGATTGGTTGGAGGTTGATCTGCAAATGGTATTTTGTACTGTGTGACTGAGATGTTAGAATTATAACTATAAAAAGAAAGTATACACATTTTGAACAATGCTATTTTTACTATAGTATTTGAAGGAATATATTGGTAAACATATCAGCATTTCCCCTGACCACATCAATCATTTACAGCAATATTTTTTCATTTGGTTCAAATTTCACATGGTCAACTGATGTAACTTGAAAATAGGTTTTTGATATGTAAAATCTAAAATATATGGTTAATGAGTGCATTTTAACTCATTTAAAGTGATAAAATATCCATGTTATAAAAAAACACATATTTAACAAATTAAGATAAAAATTTAAAATACACCACTTAATCTAAATTGAGCATCATATTCATTTTAAGAACTTTGATTCCTAAAGTGACACTGTTGACATAACATGTTTTACCATTACCCTCGTAACAGTTTACATACTAAAGAAACAAATAAACACTATAGCAATCATAATTAATCGAGTACGAACTATGTATCTCGCCTAGAACAGTGACAGTACCTTACACTGTCCAGCATATTCTCCAGATTTGAACCCTATTGAATACATTTATGAGAAATGGGAATCAAGCATATACCATTACCACTGTCAACAAGCATAAACAAATTTCAGCTGTTTTTCTTAAAGATATGAAGCAACAAAATATCGCAAATTTACCATGTTAACTTCCAAGCCTGTACTGAGGTGGATGTGTGATTAAGGAGATGACGCATGGTACCCAGCTATCAACAGTTGTATTGTGCTCAATATATCCCATTCTTTTCATTCCTAAATACCAGCTTCATATAATGTATATTTAATTAAATGATCTCACTTCTATAGTGTACATACTTTCTTTTGCTTTTCAGTGGATATAGCTATATATTAAAACGGCTATCCATTCAAATAATTTTGTGTGGTAAATAATGCAAAATTATGTGCTTAGAAATACATATTTATTAATTTAAAAACAGTAAGTTGTTTTCTGGTGTTCATGGTGTACTTGGATATAGTCTGATGTACTTTTTTTAACTGACTGTAACATTATGAATACAACATTTGACATTATATTACAGGACTTACTTTGAGAAATTTCCTGGCTGCTCTAGGTCCAAAGTATGCCAACCGGGATGAAGATGATGAAATAAGACAAGTGTTTTTGTCATTTGATACTCAGTGTAAGAAATGAATTTGTTCTCATATTGATGGGTTGCCTTTAAAACTGTCCATGCATACATTCATCTGTCATGTCCATCCATCCATATTGGCCTTGGTTGATACTGTGTTGTAACATATCATGTTAGATGTTATTATTTATGAAAAGTATATTTTCTTAATGGTTTTTTTTCCAGGTCGTGGATTTTTAATGGTTGATGATCTCATGAAGGTGTTTGGTCAAATTGCACCACGTATACCAGCACACACAGTGGCTGCCTCATTCAGGTAGATTACATTCATATTTTTAACAATTAGACAGAAACTCTAATGTTTGGGCGTTTAAAGAGCATACAACAGCTAAGATGGTTCAAAACATGCTATTATCAGTTCTTATGTGATTCCAACTTTAAAATAGCTTCAAAAAAGTTTCAAACAGCTTCTGAGATACCTCAAATATAGGAGTGCAACGATATACCAGTATATTGCAATACTTGCCGAGTGCAGTACATACTGCGATATGGTTTTATGTATAGCAATATATCTGAGTATCAATCTTTAAAATCTATGACTACGACAGTAAGTTATAAAAATAAAAGTTAAACTTAATTAAAATATATAACTCTACTGTATCTATATATTCTCTTTTTTTCAGCAGAAATGGTACAGGTGCGAGCCTGAGATATGTTTAGTAATTAGTATGATAGTATCATAATATGACTTTATCACATCTTAGGAATTAATGAAACTGTACTGCAATATGTATTGCAATATTGGTTTGCCGTATTGCAATATATCGCAATACGGTTTTTGCCGTATCGTTGCACCCCTGTCAAATATCAGTCAGTTATTCTGACCTCATGAATTTCTAGTTTTTGAAGTGCAGTTGTAATTGCAGGGTTTACTAGATTTTGGGGGTTTTAAGCACTTCCAGGGAGAATTTAATTTTCCAGGGATTTCTAGGATGTGTGCAGACCCTGTGCTACTACTTGTAATCTTTTGTTTTAGAGAACTGGATCGAGATGGAGATGGAAGAATTAGTTACAAAGACTTTGAGTTCATGATGAAATATGGTACTGATAGCTGAAACAATTTGATTTAATGAATGTTTTTCCACTGCCAATTAACATATTAGTTAACTGGATGAAGTCTCAGCTGACTCAAAGAAAGAAATTGATTTGACTGAAATGGATGTGAAACTAAAGATTTCATCAGGTTATTAGTCACATGACTAAGGTTAATCCAGGAGCTGAAGAAACCATATGATGATGCTTGACAGTCCTAGGTCTAAGGAGATGTTGAAGTATGGTTTAGTTTGTTCAGGTAGCTTGAGATCAATATTCTTCAATCTCTCTCAAGCTTAAGGTTGCAACCAGTATCCTCCAGTCAGCACAGTCTTGGGCAAACCAACTTATTTCATTCCATTTTTTCCCTGCTTCAGAGGACACATTTCACAACACTGCAGGATTTCTTGTCAAGTTCCACAAACAACTCTTTCACTAGCTGTTGTGTATCTGGTGTGACCAAATCTCAAAGCCACCTAATGCAGTAGTTGCTGTGCCCTCAGATTAGAAATTTCAACAACTGTGCTGGGGATGGTGTAATTAATTATATAAATTGAAAGTGCTACTCACTGATGCTCGTGGTGATACACAAAGTAGCAGCTGTTAATTATCTTTTGTTCTTTGCAATATAAAACTGAAGTTTAGTTCAAAAACAAATTCTGTGACTTTTATGTTACTAATAATAGGGGAGGATCCAGGGGTTGCACCTCCATCCTCTGCATTTTCAGTCAAGTATACATTTGGTAACATGGACAGTGTGCTTCCATCCCAGCTGTCAACCTTCTGGATCTACCCCTACACATAATGGTCTTTATAGTGGAACAAAAAGGAAAGGAAATAAAATTTTGTACAAAAATGTGTTAAAATAGTTGATGTTAATATTTTATAACTAAATTGTCTTTTACCTTGCTGCTATTGAGTTGTATATTTTGTTGTTGGCTACTAATATGTCACAATGTTATAATCATATCTTGGAAGAGTGACTCATTCCATCTCCCACACCAAGTAATAGTATAGATAAAATTGTATAATGTAACTGTTCTACAAGTAACCCAGAATGTTGAACCAGATCTTGGAAATGATTCAAAATAGGAACAGGATAACACTCTTCTATAAATTCCAAATTGTTCCAGCAGAATAAATGTCCAAATAATTTTTTTCACCAATTTACTTGAGGGTCGTTCAGAATTATCAATAATTTCCCAAATTGTACAAATTAATTTTTATTCCAGGCAACCTTTTAACAAAATATGCTAACTGATAATTAGTCCATTATTGGTTGGTTTCATGGTTTAATAGCAAGAACTTGTCTCAAAGGAACAGTCAACTGTGTGTAACAGATATTGACCTTAAAACTGACTCTTGTTAATGAAGTCTTTATTTTTGCACTAACAAAAAGAAAGTGTTTTATAAAACTTGACTGTTTTTGCAATTTCGACAATTCTGCACAATTCTGCAGTCAGCATACAGATTTATAATGATCATTAAAATAAACATTTTAAGCACATGAATTTGGGGTTATGGAGTGTGGTCTGAGCATTTGTACACTGTAGTGTATATAAATATTTTATTTAGGTCAAAATGTAAAAAAATATTGCAAGAGTTGCTCCTCTTCAATGGATAGATGTATGTATGTAATGTAATGTAATGTATGTATGTATAGTTTATCCGGACTATCGTTTTTCCGAAATGTGTCCGTATTAACGAATTTTCGTACTACTGAAACATAGGAAGTAATCTCCCTTAAAAAATAAATGAAGAAAAAACTGAACAGAAATATAAGCATTTTATTTAGTACAACTTGTATTAACTCACCTCATTGTTGGTTTAAACAATGTTTATTAACGTTTTAACTTTGGGAACGACCAATAAGCATGAACACAATTTTCAATTCATTTTAATTTTTATGTATGTCTGACCTTCTAAAATATAATACACCAAAACTTAAGCTAATTAACTGTTGCAAAGATAAAGAAAACAAAACAACAATAATTGTGCTAACTAGCACTACTACAGTAAGCACCCGATAGGCGTTAAGAAAACAGTGATGTGAAACCCTTTGTAGGCATGTTGGCATGCGTCGATTACGTAACTGGTCAATTGTGATTACTTCTTTTCTGTTCTGTTTGATATTAGTCCAAAATGGACGGACTGCTTATTGATTATCGATTATTGGTTTGATATTAGAAATTAGTTGTGTACGGTTAAACGGAGCAAATTGTCTTTATTTCTCACACATTGTTTTGGATTATGACTGTCCGGTTGCGAAAACCGAATTTCCGGATACATTTACAGTGTATGAGTTTTGTTTTATTAAGTTTCCGGATTTATGGAGTCCGGATAAACGAGGTCTCACTGTATTTATATATATATGGAAACTTCCCCCATCCACCCAAAAACATAACAAAAACAACCATTATCATTACACTTTAAAATTATTATTATGTTTGTATGTTTAGTTGAAAGAAGAAGGTATGTAATAATTTTGCTAAAGGCACCGGAAGTGGTGGCTGTCTGAGGTACATATTGACTGTTTCTACCGCTTCGATTAGTGGTGCTCCTATGGAAAGGTTCGCTTTTCACACAAACGTAAAAGAAAAGTGGCGGCGGGGTTCAAATCTCATGATACACCAATAATTTAAATGACATTAAACAGGTGACGACTCTAACCACCCAATCATATAGATGTCATATTTATTAAATAATAAAAATTTAAAAAACGTTGAATATTTTTCAAAAATACCAATATCTGTAGGTATTCTAAAACCGATTTCAAAATGGCTCTGTACCCGTTTGCAGTAGCCTACACCAAAAATGTAGGCAAACTGAAATAGGCCTATTTAGAATACGATATCAACTCTGTATAAATCTTTCCCCAACAGCTTTAAAGAAAACAACACAGACAAAAAGAAAAATAAGAAAACGCAAACAACCCATGAAATGTTTGTACTGAATATTAAAACAAAACAAACGTAAAAGCTCGACAAAATATCCAATGAAATCACATTATTGCGGGAACTGCCAATCAAAAAAGAGCCCGCCAAGCGTCTAGTGCCACTTCCGATGAGTGTCGGATTGTTCAAGAGTAAGAAATTTGTTATAATTATACAATCATTCGGATATCATTAATAATGTGAATTAGAGTGCTTAATTAATGATTTATGCTATTTTCTTATTTGCATTTCATTCATGACTGATGTATTTATTGTCTGATTAAAAAGTTGATAGGTTGTGCACGGAAAAGTGTTTCAATGAAAAATCGTCCGTTAATATAACCTGAAAAGTATTTATGGAAGTTTTCTTTATACATAGATGCCTTCGGTTGCTTTTAATTACAAGAAGACATTATGGTGTCAATAATGCAAGTGAAACTTAAATGTTCATACGCACTATCATACATGTAAAGAGAAAGTTTAACTACTATAACGTAGTAAACTGACCAAAAAAAAGAAATGACTTTTTTCCGTTTCGGCGATTGGTTACCCGTATTTAGGTCAATCTATAGGCCCAGATATTTATGATACACCAAGGCGACTTCCATTTTATAAGAATAGTTTTTGATTAACATAACATGATAATATAGTTGGTGAGTAAAAATAAATGATTTGTGGTGTGAATATGTGATGACTTATGGAAGAAATAAACTATAAAGCTAATTATAGTCTGTTTATAACAGGAGCGTTGGAGCTGGGGGCGGGGGTAGGCTGGGGGGCTGTAGCCCCCCCAATAATTAAATTAATTTTTTTAGTGTTATTCTCGTGTTTTTTGGTAAAGTCAGTTGCTTCTTAGTATTAGCAGCCCCCCAATATGAATTTTTTATTTCAATGCCACTGTATAAATACTACTTGGAACATGGATATTTGTCGATTAGCCCAGCTTTTGTTTGAATGAACCTAGGCGAAAAAGGACTAAAGTTTTGGAAATAGCAAAAAAGAACTATGTTCCAGTTTTTTTCATTATTTTGTTAAATAATAATTTACAATATTACCCATTCAACCTTGTGTTCTACACGATAATATTTCATATTGATAATAAAACACAGCAGAAAAGATCATTACAAAGTGGGGTAACTATTCATTTTAACATTCAGAAAATCTCTGTCATTTCCGGTAATATTTGTATCCCGTTCATCATTTTTGCTTTAAAATAAATCTTTGCAAATATGACATTGATATTAAGTTAAATATATTTATAAAATAATTAACCGTGTACCCTAAAAATACATTATACAAATAATTACCCATTTTTATCTGGATTTGTCTACTGTGCAAAAAAATCAAACAATGAGGTCAAAGTAAGGTTAGTTTGAAATTAAAAAAACAACAACTTTTGACAGCCGTTCAAACAATACAAAACCAATGGTCATACCAATCTAGACAAGAAAAAGGACATATTTTTTTATTAAGAAAAATAACATTAATGAGGTAAGTTATATATTTTGGTTTTTATTTGTCATTATCCATGTTCCAAGTAGCGTAAACAGACTATAGTAAAAAACTTATTCTAATCAGGTCTCAGAGTTATTCTGACCAAGGAGTACTGTGCAACTAAAATGAAACAAGCACGAAATATTTATTTTACTTTTTAGGAGTGCACGCTTTGCAAAAATAAACAGCAATTCAGTATACAATTTTTTTATGTACATTTGCAACCACATAGTCACAATGTTTAGCCATGTTAATCACTTAATGATATCAATAAGTGATTTGTTATTGATAATTTAATAAACTTTAGAAACAAAAAGTTTGATTTAAAATTGTAAATCACATTCATGAAATAATTATGCTTGAAAAATCTTATGTATATTTTTACCAAGAGTGTAAAGGAATTTGTGGTAATAGTTTGAGTTAACAAATAACAGTAAGGTTTCTGATAAGTTAATTATTTTAATTTTATTACTAATATTACTATTAGTTTAAAAGTATTGACTTTCATAAAAATGTCTAAAAGGTGTTAAGATTTATTTTGATGTGTCCATTTATCTTTATTCGTGATTGCAAAACATTATCTTCTGTAGTGATGACCAACTTTGAGTATAATGCATCATGAGGATGGGGATCATGTCAGGGAAGGGAGAATTGAGAGTGCTTTGCAGCAAAAGGATTTTTGAGACATGTACCTACTTGGTTCTGGATGTCATTTTTATGGCACTGAATAAGTGACCATGTGCCAGTTAATTTTAACTTGATTTCAATCAGATAAACATTTTGAGTGAATGTTTTGTTCAAAAGTTTGATCACAGCAATAGATTTCCAGTACAGTCAGTTTTATTGATGACACCTGATAGTCATTCACCACATGATGTTATTTTCATAGAGAAATAAATCAACTGAATTCATCAAAACTGGAAAAGGACTTGGGGCGGG
>JAULBS010080291.1:0-19280 GCA_032355785.1 Symmetromphalus regularis | reverse complement strand
CCAGAGAGTCAATAATTAGCAATGTGTATCAATTCTAAATCATAATTTCTGTGAGGGTGTTTGTTCATGTCATCATCGTTGGGGAGGTAGTGGCATGTACAGTATTCATATTTGGTATACTAGAGGCACAGATTTTCTGTGATAACGGAATCTTGGAAAATCCTATCTGAAATGGAATTCCCTATTTTCTCTGCAGTTTATTAATTAAATGGATTTTCCATCTGCATTTTGCTAACAAAAATAGTTGATACCTGACTACACTGATATCTGTATGGGTTATGCCAAATTAATTTTACCACAGAGACGACCACCAGTCAATTTAATGAAGAAAACGAGACGTTTATCTGAGGATAACAGAACTCTCTAGACCCAGGCCTGTAGGAACAGGGTGGGGGGTCAGCTGAACCACTTTAAAAAAAAAAATTGTTGTCATGGCACCTGCAGTGCTTGTGGTTTCGCCTAGCCCGAGTTTCTGGCTTTGTTATTACTGATATTTGGCTGTCTCTTGTCAGACAACACTCTATAGTAAAAACTTTCGGACTTTCAGTGACCATACAGTAGCTAGGAGATACACCTTTAATAAGAAACAATTGACAAATCTAATGGTGCTTATCTTTAGATCAAAGATTTTTGAGTTTGTTAGTAACAAATATTCCATATATTAATCGCTAATGGACAAAGTATGAGAAGAAAAAAAAACACATACCTATTTTTCATAAAAATTCCCACTTAAAAAACCCATCCTTCAATAAAGTCACATGATGACACATGTGCTCATATCCATGTATTGACAGTTTTAGGGGGTTCGTTATATATTTTTTATTTAGTACCATGATTAATTATCATTAATTTTGACTTTTGTTGATACTATTAGTTGATCAGTGCATTTCAGTAAGTATTTAGACATTTTTCCTGAATTTTATCTTATTGTCCCATGGATCCGCACCTGCACAGCAAAATAAATGCCCACTACATTATCTACAGCAATTTTGCATGAAGTATACTTTATTTTTAATAATAAGAAAACAATACACCATGAAAAAGAAATTTGTCCGTCGAGAATGAAATCTCTGCGGCAATCTCCACGGTGTTGCCAATTACCACAGGCAATTTCAGTGGTTGCATAGGTGTAGATGGGCTTTGAGGTAACATGGGAGTGTTGTCTTAGTTTTTCGTCAGACAGGAATGACATGTAAATGTTTATTTGTTTTAGCATAAGTGCTAGAAACAGCCAGGATGGGAGGAGCTGTTAGCACAGGTGAGGACAATAATGATCTTGTGGACAACCTTGTTGAGGCAGACTACATTAAGACCCCTATTGTGGAGAAAGTGTTCCGAGCTGTAGACCGTGCAGACTACTACCTGCCAGAACACAGGGACACTGCCTATAAGGACCTGGCATGGAAACATGGCCACTTGCATCTGTCGGCACCATGCATCTACTCAGAGGTGATGGAATCTCTGTTGCTGGAGCCAGGCAATTCTTTCTTGAACTTAGGTAGTGGTACTGGCTATCTGAGTACAATGGCAGGACTTATTATTGGTGAGTATTGTTATCTGTCAGGGCAGTCAGGGGTGGGGGATGGGGGTCAAGGTTAACATACACATTTAAATTAATCATTCAAATGTTTATGTTAATAGTCAGCATTTTAAGAAGATTAGCACCGTTTAAGTCATTAAACGTTGATATTTGTTAATAGTCAGCATTTTAAGAAGATTAGCACCGTTTAAGTCATTAAACGTTGATATTTGTTAATAGCTTCTTATTGGATCTATTATTGGTAAAATATAAGGGTATTTATCATTATTACCCATAAAGGCTGAGCAATTGAGGGCAATATTTTTTCAGTATTTGCACAGTATGCAGATTGTTTCTACAGTCACTAAATGGCTGGCTTAATAAACAGAAGATTTCATTGGCTAAATTGGATACTGCTGGAACTATTTCTTATTCATTCATGTTTCATACATTTGTGAAAACAAAAACAAAAATTTCAGGAAAGAGCACTTATGAATTAAATATAATATTTGTTTTCATAATATAAATGATTTATTTTAATAAATAATGTAATCTATAACATAACATAATAATTGTTTCGTTAAAAATATTTTAAAATATTGTCTGCTAACCTAATGAAAACTGGCTTTTTATCTGGAGACACGACAAGTATAAATCAAAGTTTAATTATCCTTTTTGTTTACTACATTTTTTTGCTATTCCTGAGATCTTTATAAGATATACTAATTATGGTTTTCATTTTATTAATTGGACGTCCAATAGTCGATGATAAAATAAAATCACTGCTCTAAAGGCGTCATAAAATAAAACAAACGTTTACTTCATTTTATTAATTTGATTTTATTTTGGAACTATTCTTCAACAGTTACTGTTTCCTGTGCATTGGCAATGGCACAGTATATATTGAATTTGTATTTTGTTTACCAAATTTAGTTGTTAGTTTGGTGTCAATATAGTGTGTATACATTTTAATATTGATTTGTATGTATATATTTGTTAAAAAAAGGTGATGAAATTAAAGTTTAACCCCCAAAAGCTTATTTTTTCTTTTGTGCTGTGGGTGTGTATGTAATTAAATAAATAAAAATAAATGATAATGGCATGTTTGGATATATAGTTATTGCTGGGCAAGTTTCCTACAGCGGTGGGAATGTAAATATATTTTTAAATCACAAAAGGCTCAGGTTTACAACATTAATTCTTTAGGGACAGATAATTGGCAAATCTTCAAAGCTCATTAGTTATTCTCTGACAGAACCTATTTACTTTGCATGCAATAAAAGTTCAAGCACATATCCTAACTTCACAAAATACCAAGTCAATGAGAATGGTTAGTCTTTGACTCTAGAGATCAGATTTATTATTGATTTGAATGGTTGTATGTCATTCCTTTTCTGACCTTGAAGCAATGTTCTAATGAAATTGTATAAACATGGAATGAATAGCTAAAACTACTTTAAACCAGATCTGTGTATCTTCTCTGGTAGCTATGGCCATGTGTCTTCATGCAAAATACCTGTTGTTGATAGCCAACAGTTTTGGTGTGGAGGTGTTAAGCTTTTTATCTTTTTCTCAGTTTGATTTCCGTTTTCTTTTGTAATCTGAAATTAATTTTTTCTGCTTCAACTTAAAAGTGCTATAATATAGTTTGTACCTTATGAGCTTCAGTCTTTTTATATATAAATATATATATATATATATATATTGTTTTTTTTATATATGATTCTCATTGAAACTGAAGTATGTTTGTTTTTGCTCAGGACCATATGCAGTGAATCACGGTATAGAGGTACATGCAGATGTTGTTGACTATGCAAGACAGAAACTGGAGGAGTTCACAAAGAAATGTGATGCATTTGATGAGTTTGACTTCTGTGAGCCGGGCTTCGTTGTGGGCAACTGTCTGCAGATCAACTCGGGCTGCCGTCTCTATGATCGGGTTTACTGTGGGGCTGCATGTCCACAGGAACATGAAAATTACATGAAGAATCTTATTCGTGTTGGAGGAATCCTTGTCATGCCTTTGAATGATCAGGTAAAAACAATCTTAAAAGGACTTACTGAGAGTAGTAATAAATTGTTCCAAACAGTGCTCCACAATTGGTTCGGAAAGAGTAGCCAGTGTGGCGGCAGTGGGTTTCCTTTAAAGAAATATGTCAGAATTACCCTAAGATAAAAATCTATGTGCTCTAGAGCCATCATGAAATGAAACTTTTCTTTTAGTACTGAATTATTCTTTTTAACAATTTCTATTGTGGCACTAGCTTTAATGGTTCTTTCTAGATGCTTTAACGGTAAGTGCCAGACTTAAAGTTTGTGAGACCTGCATTCATAAGCAGTGTTACAGTAGATTAGAGGGTGTAATTTTTGAGTTGCCTGAATTTTATAGAAAACTGTTACACTGTTATCGTTATTATTTTTATCAGATTATTGTCATATTACTGATAACAACAACAAAAAAGTAGAAGAAAGAAGACCTTAAATTACTTTGTATAGATAATTATGTACATGCTGGTAAACTAAAAATTGGTTTAGGGTTTAACCCCCATCCCCTTAGCTTGTCTAAGAAACTTTTTTTTACTTCATGTATAAAAAATAGGAAATGAGCAGAAATGGATAGTTTCATATTTATGTTCCCCGTGGTTTCCCACATAATTTAGATAATTAGTATTGCTTGTATACTAGCTGGAAAATGTCTTCATAATGGGAAAACAAAACAATTTGCCAATTGCACTCCCCTTTCCTTAAAATTTATGTCAGCATCTGAAATCGTATTGTACCAGCTAGAAAATGCTAATTTTGTACCAATGTATTTTTTATTTAAATACATTTTGTTTTAATTTACAAAATAATAAATGTGTGTTTTGAATTTTCTTTTGTGTGTTTATGTGTTATGATGCCAGTTGTTTTCTTCACTCAGCTTCTTCAGATCCGGCGTACTGGGGAGACGGAATGGGAGACTAAGCAAGTCTTACCTGTGTCATTCGCCACACTCATCCTTCCATCCAAGAACTCTGCAAATGACATGGTGGATCTCCGTGAGTTATTGCCAATAATAAAATAGTAGTACTGTAAACAGAGTCATAGATAGCAGTGGGCCAAGAAGGCAACCCTTTCACACTCCTCCCAGTCATGTTCCAAACAAATCTTTTTTATAATCAATATACACTCATTTTTAGTAATGATTTTTTTTAGTTACCACCTGAAAACCTTTTGGCTTTATTGTCCTCATCCCCGCCAGGAAATAACATTAGCTTCTCCATTACGTCTGATTATACTGGCTACTTTGGAATTTTTTTTTTTTTTAAATAGGAAAGCATATTATTGAAAGCTGATATATTGTTAGTGCTATTTTGTTCATTCTAAGTGATTTATCAAAAGATGCATTTCTCAAACTTAAATTTCTGTTCTCTTATTTTTGTGTTTGGGTTGTGTTTTTATACAGTGAAGAAGGACAGATTTTCAAAGTAGGGGGCTGATCTCTCCTCCCCCCATTATTCCACCCCCACACCACCACCCACCCCAAGTTCCTATGAGCCTGTTATACAGATTTATTGTAAATTTGAGATAAAAATTTTGCACATGAATTGAGTATAAGAATCCTCTTACCATCAGCACAAGGTTGGATTTGGAATCTAGGTCAGATAGCATTTTTTTAGCTGTTTTGTTCCTAATCACATGAAACATATCAACTTACCTTCTTATCAATCTAGCACAAAATGAGACAATGTTTTACAGTTCCCAGTTCGTGCATAAGAAACTAGGTGATAAAACCAAAAGTACTGAAGGAATAGTACTGTACAAGCATGGTTATAAGAGTGTAACAATGTGTACCAGTACATCAGACAAGCATTTAATGTAAAAAAAAATCCTTTTGTTCAAGTTGTGGACTTTTGTGTCTTAATGTCTTTCATTATATTGTTTGTATTTGCAGCTGATTCACTAATGCAGTCAAGATTCCTACAGGACATATGTAGGATATCAATCAGAAAGATTATTCGTGAGAATGTTCTGCATGCTCACCCACATTTGCAAGGAATTCGCAAGAAGAAGAAGAAGAAGCCGTCGAAGAAGAAACCACATCGACGTCAAAGAATGAATATTGTTCCAATGAGCATGGGTATGTTGGTTTTATCAGTTGTCCATCCAAGCATTAGGTGTATGAGGATTTGTAATATATTTTCACCTACTAACAAATATTATGAAAGATGAAATTTCCATGAGAATGTAGAAAAATAGTTTGTAGTACAAATGATTTAAATCTGCAGTATTAGTTTGCAAATATTGGTTGGTTTTGGTGAATAATCAGATGCACTGTTTCAAAGGATTATATCTGAATGCGAAACTGAAAAGGTTTTCAGCAAGACTCACTTTGAGAAGAATTTTGTTTTAGACAATTTTTAGGTACTATGGCAAATGTATTGAAAAAGTTATTAATTAATGGTCAGTTTAAATTGAATTTGATAGCCAACAACATGTCCAAAAAGTTGTGGGGGTGGGAATGGAGCATCCCCCTGTTCAAAACGTGGAGGGGGTGTGTTCCCCCATCTCCCCAGCATAGACGCCATTATAGACCACCTGTTGAGTGATCACATGGTTAAGTGTTGCATTGATACACTAAAGAGAAATACTGGTAACGATTATTATTTAGGCATTTTAATTTCAATTTTTCAAAGCAAAAAGTGGGGAGGGGATAATTATATAGGCATCTCCCCTGTCCAAAAAGTGGGGGAACATGTCTCCCCTGGGATTTACACCTATGGCTGAAAAAGTAGCCTATGTTGTGGTAGTGGGTTTCCTCTGAGGACAATAGTAAAAAAAAAAAACCATCTTATGCTGGACCCCCAAATACCCCCAGAATAAACTGTGTATTGAAGTGTCATTAAATAAACAATCCTCGTTGGCTTCAAATAACCCTATTAGAATGTAAAACTAATTTTTTTAATGACAGAATGTCAAACATTTTTCAACTTGTTTCTCAATTTTAGGTATGATGATTCTTGGACAGTTCGATGGTGATGATGATAGTCACTTTCATCTGCACCGTCGCCATGGAGACAGAATGAGAGAGGAGACCGAGGAACCTAATGAAATGGAAGACGTTGTAGAGGATGACACTGATGAACATAAAACTGATGACACGATGGAGGAAGAAGAGGATTTTGTCAATGCCGAGGACAATGAGACTGCAGCAAGTGACAATGGGACTGCACCAAGTGACAATGGGACTGCATCAAGTGACAATGGAGCTGCAGCAGATGTTTTTGAAGATGCCAGTGATGTAGTTACTGAATCAGACCCTACTTCAAATGGAAAGAAAGAGAAAAGTCAGACAAATGGATTAAAGAAAGAGAAAATCCAGTTTGACAGTGTTCCCGATGAGCTCTTCATGTCAGTTCCAACCAATGGACTAGAGCTGCCTCAAGCAGACAAACCAGATGCAGAGAACTCGTCTGAAGATTCTGGGGATGACATGGACTTTGATGTTGTGGAAATGTTGCAGCGTCACATTCGGCACAAAGAGAGTCAGTCAAATTTACGTGTGCGCTCCGTGTCCAACACAAGCGGTGACACCTCAGAGACATCAGGGATTGGTTCGTTTTCGGAAACTTCAGCAATGGGATCTCTTTCAGAAACGTCAGCACTTGGATCACTGGGAGATGAGCATGATGCAGAAATGTCACGTCTTAAGCCCTCTCCAGGAAGCAGCTTGGAAGAATCTCCCCTGGAAAAGGAAACGTGTTCTGATGTGAAAGAGGAACCAAAAGATTCGGTTGGATTGCACATGAGGAAATGTATAGATGAGCTGCCCATTCCAATTGCTCTGAAAACTTTCCTCAAGTATTACAGAAACTGACTTCACTGAGTGATATTACACTTTGTAATATGTAACCATGGCTGCATTAATGTCTGTGTTTATCATATTAAAGTTTTTAATATGTAACCATGGATACATTAATGTCAGTGTTAATCATATTTCAATTTGTAATATATAACCATGGATACATTAATATCTTTGTTTATCATATTACAGTTTTTAGTATGTAACCATGGATGCATTAATGTCTGTGTTTTTCATATTGCACTTTATAATATGTAACCATGGATACGTTAATGTCTAAGTTCATTATATTGCAATCTGTAATATGTAACCATGGATACATTAATACCTGTATTTATCATATTGTAGTTTGTAATATGTAACCATGGATACATTAATGTCTTGTGTTCATCATATTGCAGTTTATAGTATGTGAGAATGGACCTGTTAATGCCTATATTCTTTTTAATACACTTCTAACAACACATTAATATCTGTATATTTTCATAATGCAAGTTGTAATATGTAATTATAAACACATTAATGTTTATTTGTTACACTTTGTAATATGTAACAATTAACACATCAGTGTCTATTTTTTCATAATACACTGTAATATGTATTGATAGACACATTAATGTTTATATTTGTTAATCATGTTATACTTTGTCAAGTCTGTTTACCTATGTCACAAAGTGTAACAGTATCCACCAGATTTTGACAAAACATTTTGGAATGCATTTTTTAAATATTTGGTTAGTTCGTCTTTGTTCCAAAAATTAAATGAGTGCATATTGTTAGATTTATGTGTGCATTCATGTTGTTTTATGGTATCACCCAGTATTTGCAAACACTTCAGTCCAGTTTTGACAGTAGTAGATTATAATGGCATGTCAGACTGTTTAATCCACTACTGTTATAACGTTGGAAACAGTTTGAACAGTATGATCCACCACTGTTACAAGTTCAGATCAAAGTGTTTGTCGGTCATTGGTTCGATCCTTAGTGGATCCATTTGCAGTTTATGGGCTATTTTCCATTCCAACCAGTGGTCAACAACTGGTTCATCAAAGGCCATGGTATGTGCTGTCCTGTCTGAGGAAAAATGCATATAAAAGATCCATTGCTGTTTTTTGGAAAGAGTAGCCTATGTGGCAGCAGCAGGTTTCCTCTAAATAAATAAGACAGAATGATCATATGATTAATCTCCAGTAGATGATGATAGATAAAAATCAATGCGCTCTAGAGGAGTCGTTAAATCGAAGTGTTTGGAAATAGTGGGTAATGTTCATTCAGAAACAGTTTGAACAAACACATTAAGCTGAACATTCAGTGTTTTATTCACTAATTGTTTTTGGAACAAAGATGAAAGGAGGAAACATTATTAAAAAAACAAATTGGAGGAGGTTAAATTTTTTTCTAAATCTGACAAATGATGTGATTTCTTGTGACTTAGGTTGATGAACTTATACATACTATGTAATATTGGGCAATATGCTCACTTTCAGCAATTGGTTTATTTGAGTTCTTTTGTGAAGATTTTGAAGTTCACTTCCACTGAAAGATAATGTTGACTTTTGCATTTTTTCTGTGTGTTAGATTCAGATTGACAGTTGGTCTGTTGAAAATCATTAATTACATGTTACATTTTTCTGTTTTGAATTTGTGGATTTGTTAAAACACTGGTTGAATGTTCACAGTAATTGGGCTGGCTACACATCTCGAAAGACTTGTTCACTTTTTGTAAAATACTTTTTGATTTATAATCTCTTACTAAGAAATGTTTAAAAAGAATGATGTGATAAAATTATAATCACCATTTGTATCATGTGAGATCAAACTGTTAGGTAGCCACACTTGTTAATTTGACTTGAAACTGTTTTGTCTTAAAATTAAAAGTAAAGTTTGTTTTATTTAACGATGCCTCTAGAGCACATTGTCTTTAAATTAGTAAACTCCTTTGTGTTCATCCAGTTTTCATAATTTTTAGGAGAATACAAATCATATACTAAGGTGACGTTATGGACAATTGATCTCTATCATGATAAAAAAAAGTAAAAATAATTGGTGAACTTTGGACTGTTATTTCTGTTGCTTAGTTTACCATAGCTGTTTAATAATAATAATGGTGCATAATTTAACAAAACGGTTCATGCATTCATACACTTGTTTTTCTTCATATGACTTGGGTGGCTACTATTAATTTGTCCTTGTACATTCAGTTGTTAGATAAACATTGTGCCTTTAGTTCCTGTTTTAAAACACATGCTAGAACTGTTTGCTTAGGCCTAAAAAAAAATATGTATTTCTAGGAACATAGCAGGACATAAACATTATTTTAACCATTTACCAATTTTAGATGAAGATTTTTTTTTTTAAATGAATTAAAAAGGTTGGGGTCAGCCCCTTTTTTTCAGATAAATTTGATAATGTTGATCCAAACTAATATTTTTAGTTAGTTTGAACATTAAAGAAATTTTTTCTGTGACACTTTATTTCATTAAAGAATTTTCAGATTTTTAAGCAATCTACTCAAACCTTTCTCATTTTCTGAACTCTACAGTATTCTTATTTCATTAAGGAATTTTTCTCTCAAACTATTCTCCTTTCTCATAGAACTTTCTCTTGCATTCTAATTCTTGTTTGATAGTTGGGATTTTTCTCTGAGACTATTCTCAAAATACGTCAATGCAATAACGGTTGTTGGATTACATCGTAGCTGGACCACCTGTTAGTCACGAAGGCTGTACGGCAAACAGTATTCTTAGTTCATTAAGGAATTTTTATCTCAAACTATTCTCCTTTCTCATAGAACTTTCTCTTGCATTCTAATTCTTGTTTGATATTGGGATTTTTTCTCTGAGACTATTCTCAAAATACGTCAATGCAATAATGGCTGTTGGATTACATCGTTGCTGGACCACCTGTTAGTCAAGAGGGCTGTACGGCAAACAGTGGTATACTCTGTGATATATTGTGTACAGAATGTATATATACAAGTCATGTTTTTAAAAATGTCAAAAAAAGAGGTTTTTGTACAGATTTGTGCTTTAATTTTTATTGTCATTTAGGATTTTTGATTTTGTGTACATGTAAATATAATATTTTTTCATTGTTTTCCATGCACATGGAATATTTTTTTATTGTTTCCATGTGAACATAAATATAAACAGTAGACATTGTCTAAATTGAATGCCAGTAGAACAAGTAAACTGTTTGTTTATATAGAAATTCAGTTTAATTTTAATTAGTGTCATAAGAGCAGATATATATTTTGGTTTAGACACAGTTCATGCTAAATATAGACATGGTACAGCTAACTTTACATGTATTGTGTATGAAAAAGAAGAGCCGGGCACTTTAAATATTTGTGATATACTGACATGCTGTTTTGAAACCAGTTTAAATTTCTGTATTTAAATATTACGGGATATTTATCGGTTCAAATGGGAAGTGAAAAGAATATACCAAATATTTCTGAAGGAACTTCAGCATGAGGAGCTAGTTACTAGATAATTTCATTAAAAATATATATATATTCTTTAAAACTAATTTCTTTCGTACATTTTCCTAACAAATTATATCTATAGTAATTTTATGTTGGTGATACTTTATTGATAACTGAAAACAATCATAGATATTCTGTTGACATTTGTCCATTTTAAAATTATTTTTATTGAACAATTCATTCACACACAGTTAACATTGATACGGAGTGCAGTATGCAATAAAATAAAATATGTTGTTTTTAAAATACCCAAATTCTTTCTGTATTTATATATACATGAGATATAAAGAAAATAATATGCATGTAATAGGAATCTCTTTCACTCGCATTTGCACACATCCAACCCATCTATCTTGGCCACCTGTCTATAATAGCTAATTTTGTTATGTCCCTTCATAGTATAAATTAATGTATTGCAATCTGCATATAAAAGCCACCTGATTATAACAACTTGTATTAGGTCCCTTGGGAGGTTATTTCAGTTTGGACAGGAGTGGAATACTATGGAGACAATAACCATAACATCCACTTCACCTAGAACACTAAAGCGTTGTTGTTCATTTGTAAAAGAATACTAATGCACCCTAAATATTGCAAGAATGTTTGCTTAGTTTTATTTATTTATACTGTGTTGTATTTATATTCTGTCGTATAACATTATTTTAAACTTTGACCACAAACATGGCATTTGCTTAGCATTGCATAAATGTTGATTCATTATTTTGTTTTATTTTATAAAAATATATGTGTAATACATGTAAGTAATGTAAGGTTTTACATGTAAAATTATTGAAATTTCAAAATAATGTATGTAAAAATGCTCTTTTGTAATTTTAGGCAATTTATGTATCAGAAATTAATTTCAATAAATTTAGAATGGATTTTTGTTTATAACAATGTAATACAGGTTTTCCTCAGACTAGCAGATCTAATATTGATGGTGGTACATTTACCCTAAATATGATCTAACTCTTTTGATAATATGCTGTTAAAAGTTAAACTACTAACATTATCATTATTTTTAATTATAGACATCTAAATGTTTTTCAATCAAATTTACAATATGTATGTACAAATGTGTGTCATTGTCACTATATTATAACTAGAGGGTTATATATTTTTGCATAGGCAGATCCAGGCTTTGGGACTCCCATTCTCCATCCTTGCCACCAGTTTTATTTCCCTCTATTATAATTTGGTTATAATAAACTTCGAACCCACCTCCTCTTCAGTATTAAAAATATAACATATGAAGATGGCATGTTAGAAAATACTGGATTACATGCGGTTGATATTATTAGTGGTAATATTCTGGATTGGCGAGATCACGACCCTATAATTACAGGGTCTATTTTGTCTTTGGAACCCCCACCTCCTCCCAAAATACCTGGATCTGTTACTGATTTTGGCCTGGTTGCAGTCTAAACTTGGATTAGGTTGATGTTGATGTTTTATACATATATGAATATGTTCATGTACAGTTTAATTATTTATCATTTATATTGGATGTTTTTTTCTTCACATTTTTGGATTATTTGATAATGCTTTAATTAATTATTTTAACATTAGTTTGAATTTCTGCTATTTTTGTTTTAATGTTGCTAAAATTCTATTATGTGATTATGTTCACATAATATGCTACGTAACATATGAAGATGGCACGTTAGAAAATACTGGATTACATGCGGTTGATAATATTAATGGTAATATTCTGGATTGGACGGATCACGACCCTATAATTGCAGGGTCCTATTTTGTATATAAACCCTTTTAAGTTAGGACCCTGTAATTCTAGTGTTACAGGACATTTACTTGAATAGATTGTAATGCTATTAAAATATAACAGTTTTGTTATAAAAAAAATTAAAGTCTTTGATGTATTAAATGGACAGTTTCAACATTCTAGGTAAATTTGTTAATGTATAATTGATCAATCTGTCATTTTATTATTGGTGTGTATAATCAAATGTGGACAATGATTGGATTTAGGATCATTTAAAAAAAAAAAATCATCAAATCATGTGAATATGGTTTAGGTTTTATGTCTTTATTTGTAATTCAAGTGTGCCATATACACTGTATTGAAAACAGTGGGTGAAAGGGATGGGATCGTTGTATTTTGTAAGAACGTGATTTCTGTGGTCCAGTTACCATCTCATATTGGTACAGCAGTGCATTTTAAATGCTAATGACACTGTACATTCATAATCAGATTTCAGGTTCTGTATTCCCATACTATACTAAGCATTATCTTATTATAGTGTGTATCTTTAAAGAGTGATATTCTACAGTTCTATTTTATTCTCATAGTCAGGAAATAGGTCTAAAGTTTGTTTTTAATCACACCACTAGAGCATGTTGATTTATTAATCATTGGCAACAGGATGCCAATGTTAAGGGTTGAAAAAGAATAAATTCTGCCATTTTTGCTGTTCAACTCCATATTCTTATCAAATGGAATATTTCTGAAATGAAACTCACTACATTTTTCCATTCCATCAAGGAATCTTTTATATGCACTTTCCCACATACGGGAGAGCACATGCCTTAACCTTGATATACCAGTTGTTGGGCACTTTTTGGACTGGAAAATTCCCAGTTAGAGAAGGAGTAGAGTGAGGGAATTTTATCTTAAGAGCAAAGCACCTCAGACAACTGTTCTATTGACTGAGCTGGATCCCATCTTAAGTGAGTAAATGACAGGATCATATAGAACTAGCTCATAGAACCCACCATGGTTAAGCTATCCGACCTGCAGCTGTTACGGTACTGGGATCAAATCTCGGTGTAGACTCCAACCCAAAGAGAGTGCTCCATAAGGCTCAGTGGGTAGGTGTTTACCACTTATATCAACCAGTGGTTCACAACTGGTTTATCAAAGGCTGTGGTATGTGGTATCCTGTCTGTGGGATAGTGCATATAAAAGATCACTTGCTTAAGTGAGTAAATGACAGGATCATATAGAACTAGCCTCTGTCCTAGACAGATAGCACAGGAAGTTGAGCTATATGGTCAGAACAGCGTGCTTGAACCTTAATTCGATATAAGCATGAAAATAAGTACAACCAACCAACAGAAACATACTAATGATATCTAGGCAGTGCAGATAGCATTCATTTTTAACATGAACTTCCCATTAGTTAAACATTTAAAGTGGATCTAATACAGGTGCAGATTTGAGGAAGTGCCTGCCCTAACCCACAAACCCATTTTTGATATGAAGTGGAATAGCAAAAATGGCAGAATTTCTTCTTTTTTAAACTTCACATTGGACCATTTTTTTAAATCCTAGAAAAACCACTGTGATGTTGCCATCAAAATTGCATACTAAGTATATACTCAACCAACAAAGAAAGTATGCATGTTGAAATATTTTTTTTCATGGGTAGTAAACATGTGCACAACTTGTGATATTATTGCAAACACATACCTCCTGAATGGTGTGGTTATCTAATTCCTGAATTTCTGCCATGAATGTTGTCTGGTTTATGAAATAAATGACAATTGATTACATGCATACATTTTTTTAGTTGAGTATACATACAATGTATACTTTGATTAAATCCATGGAACTTGGATAAGATTATAACATAGCACTAGTATTTAATAGAGGATTACAAAATGGTGGATGTTTCTATAGGAGTATAGAATGTTGAGTGCATACCGGTACGATCAGACATTTGTTATTGGACAGACAGAATATTATTAATCCTAAAGCAAGTGAAGCAAAGTTAAAGAAGAGGATGATTTAAATAATTGAATTTATATTGTTTTGTTTTTTGAGATGTTTTTGAGATGTTTCTATTATGCATGCAGTGCTATTTTGCTATTTGTCAGCTTTGTATATATAATTCCAAGTACACATTGTTATTGTGATTTTCAGAAGTTAATGTATTGTAGTTTGATGTTTTGGCCGACACCTCACATATTGCTTTTTTTTGGTTTGTTTTGGAGGAAAGTAGAACTGTGATTTGAATGAGATATCTGCGTATTTAATATTTCATAACTAATGATGTAATATTATTATACAGTGAATGAATAAACGATAAAATAAAATATGTTTTGTTATTGTAGACCGACATATTATCTCAGCACATAACCAAATTTAGTTTGTTATTGCCCTTGTTTTTCCCCATCATAAGCAGCAGAACTGATAACATATTGGGGGAGTGGGCCACATTGTTGGTTTAGGTATTTTGTATAGTTAAAAATTTTTTTTTTTAATTAATCAAAATCATTGGGGGTCAGATCTGCCTCATGTTTCAGTCACATATATTCACATTGCCACAAATGGATTTAAATTGACTTCACACTGGCTTAGACTTGTCCATTCATGGTACTCAAAGGCAAGTTGACTGCTACAGCTAGGTTTTTTTCCCAAACTTTCAGTACCAAGACCGTAAAGTGAAACTCTCAAAACGATCATCGTTCTTTTATCTCTAACCTACTGGTGTGAAGACAAATGCATTGGACAAATTTTCTTTTAAATATGATTAAGACCAATTTATTACTTCATTATCAAGATAAATTAATATTTTACTTTTAATGGTCATTTGACATAGGGTTTTTGCTTGTTTAATATGAGCTTCATAATCAAAGATGAAAATCTATATTAATCTGGAATTGAAATGTTTAGCATAGCTTTAAATATTTTTCAGTTTTCAAAATGCACACTTTCACAGATTGTCCATTATTTGGGCTTTGCAGCAAGCCGTGTGCTTTTCAGGATGTTTGGGCAGATTTTCAACTGTATAATGAACCCATTCTAGTTTAGCCAAGAGATCAAGGAATGTTTTATACTCACTGTTAAAATGTTTGTCCGAGGTGCAATTTGAAATGATTGGATGGCAACTGTTAATTTAGTTGGTGGTATATCATTAAATACCTCACATAAGTCTTTGTTTTCAACCAAATGTTCCTTCTACAAGGCAGGATTTGACAAAAACTAAACATTAAGCATTTTTGGTATTAGCCTTTTTGTTTATGCAAATTGGCAAGTTTAAGCTGTGACTTTGGAAAGACTAACATGCAGATTTATAGTTTGTAAACTAAACAAGTTTGCATCAGTCTCATTAAGTATTCCAAGTTGGTACAACCAACTTCTCTGGTCCAAGGATTAAGTCATTATCAACAGTTGTAACAAAGACCAAGGTATGCTCTGTTCTGTCTGTGGTAAAGCATATATAAGAGATCTCATGCTGCTGATCTAAAAAGAGTAGCCTATGTGAAGGTAACATAAATAACCTTGTAAATTAACTAATAATGAACTAATGATAACTCATTCTTGGTAACTTGGTCATGAGTAACTCGAAAGCTGATAAGCAAATTTCAGTCAATTTATCATGTATTTATATATATAAATTCAATCCCAAGGAATGAAATATGAACAGAAAAATAAAAATCTGAACACAGTACATATCATTTTTATTGAGCAGACTAAATCCGGCATGATGTTAAAATGAGACAAGCGTAACAACACAAATACTATACATGTACAGTTTAGTTCAAAAAGTATACTTTCAATATACTTGTATTGCATTAAATAAAAAAATGCAACATTACTTGACATTTCACAACAAACTGTATAACAGGAAATAAAAACTGAGCAATAATAAACATTAGGTAACAATTCACAATAAATAATAAGGAACACAGCTACAATAATAAATTATATAAAAAATGTTTTAAAAAAGCCAGAGTACAATAAATAATAACAAAAGAAGAGGGACCTACAATAAAACAAAAGTTAAACAGGTATGAGTATGCAATGGATGGGGTAGGGGTTCAGGTTTCAAAACATGACCTCAAAGGAATTTTTTGTCAATATTTGAATATTTTCTCACATCCCCCACTTATACAGTGTCTGCACCCACCAGTGTCGATCCCATCCTCACATTAATTTCTGCACACATTCCTGTTACAATAAACAATAACAGAAATGAGGGTCATGCTATCGTAAAACAGCACTTCATAATAAATAATGTGAATAAGCTACAGTAAAACGATATTTTAACAAATTAAATTAACATAAAAATATATACATAAAAATATATATTTGATCATATTGCACAAATAGTAAATGCACCACAATAAATATTAATTTTAAACTAATAGGGAAGCTGTGGAATTTGTTTGCTTTTAAAAAGCAATATTACATGGAATGCATCAATTTACAGTCTTTTGCACAATAAAAGAAAATAGTGAAAGAATGTTAAAAGAACCTCAGCTACCAATACTGATCTATTATTCAATAGTTAAGTGTAGACAAAGATGACATTAAAAACATTAAAGTTGGGAACATATACCCAGCAAAATAAACTCAGGCCTAGGTGAAATTTTGGCATTTTTCATACCATACCCAAAAAAGCATGTTTTTGTCACATTTTCTTAAATGTATGACAAACTCTGTGACTGAACAATTTAGGAGTGTATTACATCAAATATTACTCAATCTTTAAAGGTAGTCCATGATCAAAACATATAAAATAATGTAACTATAGCAAAAAATTTACAAAATGGTTACTGGTCCTTAATTTTGTTGAGTATATGAAAAACAGATTACCACAAAATGTTTCAGCCCTCAAAATTTGTGGCAGTTATCAGTAATACCACTATAAAAGTTTTGCATATATTTTTTTACGGCAAAATAGTACTACTGTTCCAAAAATATCAATTCAGTGACAGCAATTAGATGTCATTGTAAATACATCAGAATTTTTTATATTGGAACTGATTTTACAACTTTGATACACCAAAGATCCATTTCATGGAAACAAATCAATCTGGAACATAAAAACAGATGCCACCGATGTAAGATGGAATGAATGTATTAAATGATTGAATACATGGTCTAAACCATCTGAAATAATAAAGTCTAACCTCTGAAAGAAAGTAAAATCCTGTTATTATCTTTGCAGTAGAAACTGTTAACACCATAATGGAATGCAGGTAATAATCAATAAGTTGGATTAATAGAACATTTATCTGATTTGTATCTACTATCTGGAATATGTTTTCATAATGACTAAAATAAGTCATCAGTACTATGGAATGTATGTTGGTTGTACCATGGAATGTATGTAGGTTGTACCATGGAATGTATGTAGGTTGTATCATGGAAACTAATGCTCACCCAGCCCTTGAAATTCGTGGTAGCAGTTGGCAATGCCGCTGTAAAAGCTGTTGTATAATTTCGAGGGTCGACTGAAAAAACACATTTTTGTCCATTTTGGACCACTTATAATTTGCACAGAATTAAAGGTCTTGTCATGTCATTTTGTATACCGAAGGCAGCATATTATATAAAAAAGAATCTGTGAATTATAAAAGTGTTCTGATTTTACATGACCCATTTGCTTTTTGGACTATTTTCTGTTCCAACCAGTGGTTCACAACTAGTTCATCAAAGGCCGTGGTATGTGCTGTCCTGTCTGTGGGACAGTGCATATAAAAGACCCCTTGCTTCTTATCGGAAAGAGTAGCCTATTTGGCGGCAGCGGGTTTCTTCTAAATACATGTCAGTGATTGACCTCCAATAGCCGATGATAAGATAAAAATCAATGTGCTCTAGAGGCGTTAAATAAAACAAACTTTACTTTCTTAATGTTAATAGAGTTTTTAATATTTCATTCCACGAATATTTATGAATAATTTGCACTTCAAGACAAAATGCACTGATTAGACTTGCTCATGTATCACATGTATAAGTCAGAAAAAGGTCGATATTATTACCCTCATTGAAGGGATACTTAAATTAATATTATGTTTACTGTTCAAATTGATTATAATAAACAATTAAAGGGTCTCAAAATATATTTATTGATTTTGAAAAAAATCTGAAATGCTGTTTAAATTTATATTCCATTACTCATATTATGTAATATGGACTAAAATGGCTTGAAGAATCTAATAATAATAATTTATTAATAATTTTTTAATAATTTGATAATAATAAGAATGATTTAATAATAATAAGAATTGTTTAATAATAATAATAATAATTTAATAATAATACATATATAATTATAATAATTAATATACATTTCAGTGGCGGATCTAGAAAATCTATTTAGGGAGAGGGGGCAATAATATATGATTCCGATTCCTCGGATTCTTTAATGTTAAAAAAAGAGTAGGAATAATAATGATAATAATAATAAATATAATAATATTTTTTTTTTAATGTTATTTAGATGGCAAAATATAGGTGGCTGGCCCTGGCCCTCTAGATCCGCAACTGCATTCGAAGAAAGTGTAAATAAACGAAATGCACTTAATATATGCATATAACTTTCACGCGTCATGCTTTGGTTAACAGTTGATGACGAAACGATGTTAACACCGTTAAAACAAAAAATCAGGCCTTTGATCTTTCTCCTGCTACACCAGTTGCAAGTAAAATATTCCGTACAGCGTTTTTAAATCAAATATTT